>CABFWB010002896.1:0-53766 GCA_902151455.1 Timema bartmani | reverse complement strand
GGGGGGCATTTTCGAATAAGGGGGATAAGACACCCTGGGGCTTCGCCTGTATAAAGCCCCTGCTCTTAACCACAACTAGGGTGGTAAAAAAAACAGTTTTTTTTTTTTTTTTTTTTTTTTTTCACGCTTGAATCCTTAGGGATATTCAAGACTTGGATGCTTAAAAATTTAAAAACAGGGGAAAAAAAACTACTTTGAATTTTAATTTGTTTTATAGTTAGACTACACCTTAACAGTGGTTCAGACTCATTATAATTTACAGAACAAACTTAACAACCAAATCCTGGATTTTTATGTAGTATTAACTTACATTTGAAATATTTACATAAATATGTTGCAAAAATCAGTTAAAAATATGTAATAACGGGAAAATATCGAACATCGAATCAACCTTCTTTCCCATAGTTAATAGTACATTTTTACAACTCATCGACTGGTGTTTACAAACTTACATACCGCGGCGCGAGAAACGTGCTGCTGAAGCCACTCTGGCAACGCTACATTCTCAACCCTTCATGGCTTGAGAAACCTCGGACACAAAGATATGTTATGGTAACTGTAATCTCCTTTGACAAGCCACCATACCTGATTTAGACTTGGCTCACTGCAATCCCTTCACTGGATATATTCATTTATGAAAGTATATGGCTGCCTGAAAATTAGTACATTATTTAAAAGTAACTTTCCCAAGAAAGACATAAAAATAAAACAGGCAAAATATGTAATTTTATGCATTATCTTGAAAAGAATATGTAGAATTTAATAAAACGTGTAAAAATATATGTAAACTTAAATTGATAATACAGTCCCTAACAATTTTGCTTTTCACATTTCTAACTTACAGGATTAAAATACTTTGTAATTATATTAATATCCATGTTAAAGTTATGATGAATGAATGATTATAGCAAAAAAAAAAAAGACATTTAGTTATTATTTTCCACGATTCCATTATATTTATTTCCGCTTTTGTACATCATTTTCTCCCAGAATTTGATTTGAATTGAAGTTTATTGATTTGTAGATAAAATAAAAGATTAAAATTTTAGATTTGGATTTGTAAAATAGTATATTTGACCCAACTTTAAGAAGATATCAACGGTAAGAGGAAGCTCATGAGAGTAAATCGCTTATTTACTAACATTGGAATATATATGCATCCTAGCAATCTGAAAATATCCCTAGTTTTTGCCTCTTCCCCAAGTCAGTGCTCCATTCAGAACTAGTTTCTGTCCTTGGCATTTTCCCATAACTACCAACCACACAAAGTAACACAGTTGACTTTCAAGTCTCAAGGAGGCCATTGTACACCTACCACACACTAAAGGCAGTTGCTCGTGCTATAAATAGAACAAGACGGCTGCAATTTAAGAATCAAACGTGTTGGATTCCAAGAACACAAGGCCTGAGTACAAATTGTTTCACTTTGTTTCCCTCCAAAAATATAGAATCTGTGATATCCTAACAACTTCCTGAGGCTGAATGTATCTTGCCTGCATCTAGAAAATGCTAAAACATTATTTTTAAGGTTAAGATGGGCTAAATCCGTCTCTCTCGAATTTGTATTTCATTCTATATTAATTCCAAAGAAGGGGATCAGATAATAAATATAGTTATTTAAAAAAAATATCCAGTCACTTACATATTTCCAAACAATATAATATTTCATTTGTTTCACTTAATCATCATCATCATCATCATCATGAACTGTTTCCAGCCTGTGTCCAGGTCTGTTTAGTAAAATGCCTCCATCTCCCTCTTTCCTTCCACCATTCTTCCTCCTGCACTCTCTTCCACTCTCCTCTCACTTGCACACTTGCTGTTATCTGTTCCTCCCATCTTTTCCTGGGTCTTCCTTTCACTTAATAGTGTCATAACTTATTTGTTAAATTTTGTTCATTCTTTTAATTCATTTGGAAAATCTTGATTACCTTTCACATTTTTTAAAAATATCTATGAATCTATAATTTTTACTTTCTCATCTAAAGAGAAAGTATCATAATCGTGAACATTTTCTACCTAAGATTATGATGAATCTTTGTTTTATGTGCTCCTGAAACAACAAAAAAAAATTTGATTTTTCAATTTTGTCTGTCCCTGGCTTCAGAACTGAAACTGTTTTATGGATTTTGTTCAAACATAATATTTAGATATTAAATAAACATTAGAATGCTTTTTTTTTATTTTGACCCAAGCCCTTAGATCAAAAGTGGTTTACTGATAAGTGATTTTTTTTATTCCAAATTTTTCATAAAGTACTCTGATGATTTTGTTAAAATGTAGATCTGGGGGTGTTTAGGCATTACAAATAAAACTGTATACTTGTTTTTCAGGACCTAGTTAACCAAGTTCATCGTCATTGTGGATTCAAACCCCCCCCTGAAATTTTATGAACAAAATATATAGACTTTACCATAAAAAGCACTTCAGATAGCTTTTAGAATCGGTTATCATTTAGAATTTTTTTTCTAGCCTTCCACAATTGGATGTGCCCACCAAACCCCCCCTTCTCCTCTGAAATTATTGGCTGGCTATGGCCTGGTAGTTTATTATTAAAAAAGGTTTTAACAATCAGGTTTAACTTGGATATTTAGTAATTTCTTTACTAAATACATAATTTTATATATTCGTTTTTCATTAAAAAAAAATCATTTATTGAGAACAGAACTATGAAATATTTGAGATTTTTTTTTTTAAAAGCAACAATTTATTCAAAATTGACACCTTAAGTTTATTTTACATGATAAATAATTATGTGTATTTATTTTTCAAAAATACATTAATCTAAATATAGCTTATCAGTGACACATTATAGAAAGTTATAATTATTTTTTTTAAGTCTTTGAAGATTTAGTTCAAAATGGATATCTGTAAATTGTTTTTCTTGATAAATAAAACGTTTTTATTTTTACAAAATAAAAAAAAATTGAGGGTTGTTTACAAATGTAACTTGAGACAGGAACTTTTTCCTCTTTACTGGAAATCCACTCTATTTCGAGCTTGACGCTTTAGACTGTGTTCTACACCTGTGCGGGCTTGAATGATTGTAGAGGACACCTTTACCTAATTATTTATTCCAATAAATGAATCATTAATAAACAGCACTGATACAATTGATTGTAACATTTAATCAATACATTACACTAAAAATTATATTTGTAATGAGTGTAACAATATGCATACCATTCCCAAGTGTTTTAAGACAACTTGTCTTGATTTAGTAGTGCGTATGTTATTCTGTTGATAATCTTATATTTTTCTGTGTGATGTTCCTTGAGGTGGTTTTATAATAGAACTAATAATTTTACTGCCTTAAATGCAGGCATCCTGCCAAACCTCCAGCAAACTGCTAGTAGTAAAATTCACTCAGCTATTATTGTTAGTTTAGTCAATAGTCGTCTACCACAATCCTGACACCAGTTCACTTTGAAAAAACTTTTAAAAAAACACGTTTTAGTGCCCTGTTCTGGTAGTTTAAAAAAGTATTCCAGAAATCATTTTACAGTAACAATCAATTTTTAACTTTGTTCAGAAAGGCATATATTTGTAATTGTAGTTAATTCTTTGTATTATACATGTATGCAAAATATAACGAAATTAATTATTTTTGCTAAATTAATTAATTGATTTTTTTTAAATGTGAACAATGGTAAATTATGTCTTTATTTGAATGAGAATTAATGCTATCCACACAATATGCATTTTTACTTAGGTGCATACGATACTGTTCTTTGCCTGAAATTGTGGGCGGGGTGGGCTGAAGAAAAAAAAACGCACTATTATCATCATCTTAATATTCCTATAGCAAATCAAAGTTTACAATCCAGAAAAAATATTTCCCTCCGCCAAAGACTATTGTTAAAGAAACGATCAAATGTGTTTGATCTGGCAGTTATGACAGTAAATTGTGACCCAATGCAAACATAAAAAATTTAAGAAGTTAAAATTCACCCCTAATTTGTTTATAAGTAGAATTTTTTTTCTAGCCATTTTTAGCCAAAAAATACCGAAATCCAACTTTTTGTTTGATTAAATCTGATTTTTTTTAACCACAAATCAGGACCTTTTATTTTAACATCAATAAGGTTTGAATGTAAAGATTTTTTAGTGCAGCTATGAACAAATTCAAACTAACTTTTAAGACTAATATTGTACCGAAATACTTGATGCCTTATAGAGAAGTAAATTATATTATCATTAATATTATTATTATTATTATTATTAGTAGTAGTAGTAGTAGTGGTAGTGGTAGTGGTGGTGGTAGTAGTAGGGGTTCTGTCTTATGACAGGTCCCTTCCATTTGTCAGTGAACTTAGACCGCTAATGCGCCCTATCCTTTGTTTCCTGCTTGAGCTCTCAGAATTTTCTTCTTTCCTTCAAGACATCCAATATTTGAATCATTCATCCTAATCTCTTTATCTCGACCTTTCCTTCTATGACAATGTGCAGAAGACAGTTTCACCTAAGGATGTGTTCTATCCAGTTTGCCATACTTTATAATAATGTTAATCCTGAACCAAGTGATGTATGGAATTATTAATTTACTTTACACCCATTACTGTTTCCATCTTGTGGCCTGGGTCATTTTTTATTCAAGCCATATATTTTCTACTACCAGCTGGCTAGGCCTGTCGTAGCTTCATATGCCTTATAATCTAACTTAAGACTAGGACAGGCACAACATCCAGTCCCCAGGCGTTAATTCATCACTATGAAAAGGTAATCCAACATTTCACCAATGATAATTTTTTCGGCCGTGCCGGGAATTGAACCCAGAACACTCAGCTCAGTAGATAGACAGCTAAGGTGTTGCATTGGAATTATTACTAAAATTTTGTTTAGATTTTAAATTGGCTAGTGTGCATAATTCAAGTAAGTATTTTTTTTCTGTCATTGATGAAACCACGTGAAAATTTAAATATCTACCTAATTGTGCTCGACTTGTTTTTGAGCAGCATCTGGGAATCTTACTAATGAAAGTGGGAGTTATGGGCCATACCATTTGGCAACACGTCCATTTGGGCTCTTGCCAGGCAGTACTCTTCCTTTCTCAACACAACATTTAGTCATTTGACTGTGTCATTTTTAGTAATCCGTCTTGTGTTGAAGGGTTAACATCAATAGCTTTGGATTTCCTCTGGTGGTGGGTCGAAGCCACTATTTTAAAAATCCAAGTCTTGGAAAAAAAAAACTTTAGCAAAATAATATAAAATATAAATACTGGCTAGTTATAATATTATTACTACTTATTTACGATATTTAACGTCCACTTTCTGAACCGACTGATTATATCAGCATACGAGAATTTCTATTAGCGAGACCAAAAGAACCCACCAATTTTGCTGGGAAAGGTATTTTCACATACTTTCCAGGGTTCTTTTACATACCACAATCGACATGGGACTGACTCCTTTAGTTAACCTACGAAGGAAGTTGTGCTATGGATTTTTATCACTATCTGTCTACCTTAGCTGGTTTTGAACCCATGAACATTGAGTCCTGAGGCGAGCATTTTACCTCAAGACCGCCGAGGTCGACTAAATATTAACATTAATTTTTTTCCTAATATTATGTTGGGGCTGACCCACCAATCGGCAATATTAGAGCTTAAAAGCAAATTCCAAATTAAAATATTGAAGTAGAATGACATATACACATTTTATCTAAACTTACACATTTTATCTTAACCTACACATTTTAACTTAACCTACACATTTTATCTTACCCACAAACTTTCTAAGTTTTTAATATCTATAATATAGAAGCATGTATGACTCGATGTTTGGATGTTGCAAAGCGAAGGGGTAAGGATAGGGAAGTGTGAAGTAAGTTAGTGAGGATGGATTAAATACGGAGTTGTTGTTTTTATCAAAATGAACCGTTTCTTGCCTACCCCTTAAGGGAAAGATGTGATTAGGTGTGTGTGTGTGTGTGTGCATATGTGTGTGTGTGTGTTTATGCATTAAATGTACATTTGTATACATTTATTTATGTTTTTATTCTAATTCATTTTGTAGATAAAATAAAAATCCTTTTGTATACATTAACCAAGCCATTCAAGGCCACAATATTGTTTTTTGTTTTTATGACAAATCACCCCTTTATGTAAGGCACGCAGATGTTCTGTGTGTTTATTTATCTTAAAACATCAGGGTCTAAAGGTGTATACAAAGTTCATCAGTTTTAAAGCCTTCCTATACATTAACCAGCTACTCCAACTTGGCTAGCCTCAGCATTAGAGCCAGGTTATATCAACATATCTTTATTTTTAAATTTTATATTCCCTTTCACCTCTCAACTCTTACTATACAGAGCCAAGCGAGCCACATATACAACTCAGGTTTTTGAACTGTTTCTTACACACAAATGGCCTTGAATCTATTTAGGGACATATTGTAAAGATACTGTTTTGGACCCCTCTCATATATTAAAAAAGTCATGGATGAAGTGTATTTTTCTTTAAAGAACTGTATGTAAAGTTTCCTTTTGATACTTTATTCATGGAGAATCGTGCACTTTTAGAAGTAATTTCAATACACTACGTTTTAAAAACTTATTTTTTCTTTAAAAAAATCAACTCCGTTGTATTATAAAGATCATATGACATGCTGGAAGCCAGCCTTCACAACATCAGGTTGCCAGGAGCTTTTCCATTAATTAGTTTTAACACTGTTGACAAGGGGTCCGAGAGGCAAGGGGTAGGTCATATATAAGCAGCTTGTGCGTATGAATCTATAGTGTAATATCACATAACTAGGTAATATAACAGTGCCGATAACAAAACACACAACTCTGTTATATAAGAGTAATATCACATATAAACAGTGCCGGCAATATAACGGTGACAGTGAGAGTAATATATTAAGAGAACTCGGTAATATAACAGTGCCAGTAACATAAATCTACAGAACTCTGTAATATAACCGTGAGTAGTAGTAACATAGATCCACACAGCACACAGTACTCAGAACACAGAACGTGTAATATCAAAGAAAAACAATCCGTAATTTAACAAAAACTGTCATTTTATATCATATCTTCAATACCGGAGGTTTAATAATTCAAATAAATCGTATGCAACATCAAAGGTCTTGCTCATTTCATGACATTAAGTATCACATATAATCAGATCACATAACAGTGTACAAGTGTGCAGTAAGGCATGTATGTACACATCATCATCATAAAACCTGGTATCGCCCACATTCACATCACAAAATAAAAACCCGTTGCACCATAGTTGGCGCCTATCATGGGCCAATAGCACCATATTTGGCTTCCAATCTCAGGGAAATATAAATCCTATATCACCATAATTTTACTGTCCCATTTAATGTGATTGCTTTATTTTCAAACAAAGCTGTAATCCTTTCAGTTTGTAGATATTAAATTATTCGACCCCTGCTGGGTGCGAACACACAAATACATATTTTGATTGAAATAATTATTGTGTTAACAACAACATCTCTTGATACAGGTTTGTGATTGTAGTGGGTGTTGTTTTTTTTCCGCGCCAGGGATGTACCTTGGTATCCAAGTGACAAATGGTTATTTTACTTCCTAGAATTAACTGTGAATTGTTGATTTAGGTCAAGAGCAATGCTTTCACATATCTATTTATACTATTATCTTTAATCTTTACAGCTGTAATTCTAATTTTCTATTTTTTATTAAAAGTTATTCTCATTACTCTTAATACAGCTCATAAGGTAGGGTGGAAGTGGACACAAATTAAGGTCTGTATTTTTTATTTTTTTTTGCTGTTTTTAAATCAAAAACAATTTTTGACCAAAATAAACACACTAATGCTTCGGTAGAAATGTTTAGTGTGGTTTATCTACGAATAGATATATCAACATTTGTTGAATATTTTTCCCGGGCATCACAAAATTTGATCTGGACTAAATGCCAATATGGGCTTGACAAATATTCGAGAACTCTTGTTATTACCATGCGTGGTGGTGGTTGTGGTACTTAGCACCACATCTTACTACAAGCTTGGGTTATTCGTTTACCATGTGTAGAAAATTAAACTAAATGTATATACTGAAGCAACATTTTATTTATTTGGGCTAAAAAAAAATAATTTATCATAAAAACTACAAAAATATATACTTTAACTCGCATTCACTTACACTCCACCTTAATATTCAAATCCTCTATTTTTCTAAAACATTATTTTTTAAGTATAAAATGTTCCCTATTAAGTAATCCAATACTAATGCTGACACACTTCCTTTAAAATTTAACTTTACTCATACCTGACACACTAGCGTAATTAGTAGGCATGCCTATAACTAAAACAGGAGTAAGATGCGGCGCTAAAAAAAATGTCGTGAGTGATTTATTAATTTAATACACTTCTATTTTTCGTCTCAATATAAGCTCAAAAGAACTGATCATGTGGCAAACAAACTGTTGGCAGCGAACCCGTAACTTATTTCCTTCCTGGTGTCTCGTAGCTTTATTTGTCTGAGCAAATGTCGCAGTAAATGACTTCTTAAAACTGTGCGGCTATTTCCATCCCGCTTGTTCTAAATGTTTTGTCCTTGAGAAAGGAACTATACCTTGACGTAGAAAAATGGCACTAATTTACTGTCTTGGTGGTACTTCTTTGGCACCACCGTCTTCTGTTAACGGGGCTATTTGTCTGCGCTCAGTCAACATTAAGATAGGTCTTTTCCTGTGGGACATTTCATGACTAATAGAACCTATTTTGATCAAATTGCTTTCCTAAAGAATCATAAAATACATGGCTCTACTTTAAATCTCATATCTTTTGTATAATCTCAATTTTATTATTTCTCATTTCTAGTTATGTGCCCGACACCTTAGCTCAGTCGGTAGCGTGTCTGCCTACTGAGCTAAGGGTCCCGAGTTTGATTTCCAGCATGGACGAAAATGTATCATTGATCAAAATATGGGTTTACCCTTACACATTGTGTAATTAACGGCTGGGGACTGGATGTTGTGCCTGACCTAGTTTTAAGTTAGATTATAAGGCATATATTTTGTATACTTTTTGGTTCCCTCTTTTAAAGAGTTGCATTGCGTGTTCACAAACTCTCCTGATGAGTTCCGATAGAATGAAACCTAGGTCAGGGGATTGAGCGGTGGTAACGATTGATTTTCTTCAAGAGGCAGCCATCACCTCTTTGTTCAGTGGCAGCAATGTAAAGTGTGAACTGTGTTCTTCTTTTTCTTGTAAAGCCATGTATTGTGTTTATTCGTTTTATATGTTTTCTATCCACCTTTCCTGTACCTTTTTCCAGATATAATAGAGCTTTACTTTATCCAAGGTGATTAAGAAATACTTAAACTTTTTAAGCCCAAATTCTTGCTCTTTGACAAACGATCTAAAGTTTACTATAAGTATAGTCCCCAGTCACTCATAGCACCACTCATCTGAATTCATAAAAATTACATCGAGACAGGGGTTTGAACTGCAGCTGTCCAGCTTCACGCAGTCTGAGCATAAAGTCCAATGGCCAGGGCTAAACTCTATGCTTGATTTTAATCGTTCTATATTTATATAATCTTTGTATCAAAATGCCACCTGGAAATATGTGTATATGCTGCATTCGTGTTATATAAGCCACCAAAAAAAGTTTCTCGGGTTTAAAATTTTTTTTTTTTTACCTCTGAAGCAAAGATTTTCCATTAATTTAAAAATTCTTTGATGCAGGTACTCTATAAATAGAAAGTTGAGAGTTATATTGGTAAACGCGTTTTGCCCGCCTACATCTTTGCCCCAGATGTTTGTCAGTCGTGTGCTGTTTAGTGAATGACATCATATAAAATATTCCTCTTCAAAACACTTTAACCTGAAGTCTTTGACTGACTTTTTAACTACGCCTACTTGCTTCAAAACATTACTTTTCTTTGATTGAGGTTTTAAATGATTTGGCGTTTTGAGTAATATGTCATCCTTTTGATTTGTTTTGACATATTAAAAGGTATTTTAGTTGTATTTAAAACTATTCATGAAACATGAAAATTGTATTTTTATACAAACCATTACTTTTCATTACATTATTATTTGTTTAGAACCGCATCTTTACATATGCACTAATTACGCTAATGTGTTAGGAATGAGGAAGGTTATGTTAAAAGGAAGTGTACTCACATTTGTGTGTAGGAAGGGTGGAAAACCATTTTTAGGAAAAACCACCCTCACGACACTTGACCAGAATTTGACTCCTTATCTTCCCGAAATCAGCGGTCCAGTCTACTGCGAGAGTGAAGCCTTAGATCAGTGATCACTGATTCCCAAACAGGGTTCTTCAAAACGCTGAGGTTCCGCGAGAATTTGCAAAAACTTGCTTTTTGTTGCATTGTCCGTTCTATTTGGACAATGTGAAGAGAACTCGTTTATTGAAGAGCGCGAATTGTTGTTGTTAAAAGTGAGATTATTAAAAAACTTGACCAAGCTCAATCACCAAAGGACAGTAATTAGTAGAAGAAATGGGCAGTTAATACTATCGAGATATTTTATTCAACAGTATGAGTTTATAATATTTATCAACCCTGGTGGTTTACACGTATAATTTGTAATTTACACCTGTCGAACCTAATGTGTTAGCCATTTAAGGGTTCCTCCAAACTAAAAAGGTTGCAAATCATTGCCTTAGATCATGTAACCACCGAAGAGGGGTATTGCAAATTAATTTAATGACTTAAAACGCTAGTTTATTCTACCTCCCCAGCTAGGAATTATAACGTCTATGTTAAGAATGCAATTAAAGTTCATTTCATGTGTCAACATATCACAACATACACCTAATCACCCGCTTCGGTGGCCGCATGGTCTGGCTTGCTTTTTTTGCGATAAACTAGACTGTCGATGACCGGGAGATCGGGGCTTGAATCTCGCTTGGGTGTACGGAGGCTGGTTTGCCCAGAATGGTTTTTTACTCTCCCTCCACATAGATGGGGGTACATTTGACATAATCATAACGTTTCTAATCTCTAAAACCATTAGCATAATTAGTACATAAGCATAAAACCCTAACAGTTACAAAGATGCATTGTAAAAATAAAATACACCTAATCTATTAATTTTGCTTAGTAATTCAACCAACATGATACAACCCTCTTCCCCTCACAATATACTTAAACTGAATATCAAGGTCAGACACAGCGTATTTTTTTTCTACACCTCATACTGAACTCTCAAAGTGGGTCAGAAATATTGTGAAACATCGTCATATTATAGTCAAACTGTTAAGCTGGTTTAGTTGACTTGACTTTTGGCACAAATATTGTCACTTGATTGCCGCGCTTGTGTGCTCACCTGTGTGCGCAACCACTTTATAATGTTGGCACAAGTTCACACGTAATCTATTGTTCTTTCCATCCAATTAATTCCTACCAGTACACTCAACCCGTTTTTTCCCCTTTGGTACTCGCAACCTGTCTTCCTACTTGGTGGAGCTATTGTTGTAAATGATGTAACATGTTAAATATAATACACATGTGCTATAACTTTAAACTGAGCATTATTAATCCTTTACTCTGACATGAAATGTTCATAAAACATTTAGCTAAAGACCAAGGTACGTTTTGGCTTGAAACGTATGAGGTTTATTGCTTACCAAACCATTAATTTTTAATTTGAGTGAACGTTCTTGAAAATGCCAAGCTCCATAGCACATCTCATCCGTTTTATGTTATGAAGGTTATTTCATTTTTTCCCAAACATTTCTTTTATTTGTTCTCATTAATTCTAAACTGCAATGCTTCTGTTTGAAAAATTATTACACTTTTTAACTTGATAAATTACAATTCATAAGTGTGTTCTGTTCTTGTGAAACTATTTTGTTTGGGGTATTTTCTTTTTGATGTTGTATCAATCAACAAGATTAATTTAGAAACAGAAGCCAAATTACCCATTTTTCAGTCTGTTTTGTGTTTCAATCTGTTGTTTGGGTGCATAGAGCTTTTTGTTGTTGTATCAACAGGCTATTTTAGAAAGAAGAGAAAAAAGTTATTTCTTTATTAGATTTCTCGAAAGCCCCATATTCTTGCCTGTGTGAAGTATATGAGCAGAGAAAGGAAAGAAGTGGGGGCAGGTAGGTAGGATCTATTTATGTCTTCCTGCCTTGCAGCCTGTGTAGTCTGTCTTCAGCCGAACAGTGAAGCTGCTGTGAGTTGTGTTAAGTCGACAGTGCTCTTTCAGCGTGGTGCTGTGTGTTTTTAAGATGTCATCTTACCATCGCAGTGGCGGGGGAGGGGGGATCACTAGTGGTATGGTTCCCAGGAGACCCAAATCTTCCGCTGTGAGGGCAATATCAGGAGCTAACGGTCGACCTCGTAGTTTGGGGCTTTTGTCGTCGTCACCGGCATCTGGTTTCGGAGGCTATGGAGGCAGCGGTTACTTGGGCCTATCTTCTGGATATGGGAGTAGCCCCACATCGTACAGTAGCGGTTATGGCAGTCCATTATCTGGACTCTCCACATACGGAGGCACTACATCTGGTTATGGTGGACTTACTTTCCATCCTTCACCTTCCTCCTCCAACCTATCGTTATCTTCATCCTCTTCCAGCAGTCCATACTACAACAGTTACCTAACACCCCCCGCTAGCAGTGCTTACTCGAGGAATACCGCCCTAATTCCTGCTAGAACTAGTAGTTTCAACCGAACGCTGGGGAGTTCTCGTCCATCTCCGCTTTCGTACCTCAGTTCAAGGTCCAGCTCTCTGACATCTCTACCAGCCAGCACACGCAGTGGCTCGGAAGGATATTCTGTAAGGTTTCAGCTGTAGATTACTCGCCTAAAACCTAATCTGGGGTAATAGAACTATGTTGAGTGATATACCCTATATCTATTACTAATTTAATCTATTTGTTCTATGCACTACATCCTACTACCCACCCATGCTTTGCTCATATTTACATTATTGGGGTAAGGATACAGTGATATAATTTAGGGGAAATGTGCCCACGTTTGTGTGTAGGGAGTTTGTGAAACCATTTATGGAAAATAGCTCATTACACTTTACCATGATTTTAATGAACCCTGACATTTCTAGCGACCATCACATGTTTGTATAAATAGTGATATCATATTTTTCAGGACAAAATTTGTTTTAAAATCCCTGATCAATGAACAACTACAATAATAAACATTCAAAAGACTACTTGTCTCTATGTACTAATCTCTTGCGACACACAGCTTAAGTATAACCAATATTTTATAACAAGATCTTCATTGTAACTAGTGTATGGTGAAGCAAAAGTTTTCTCGTGTAATGGTTTAAAATAATTTAAAAAATGACACCTGAGCATGGAAATATAACCTGGAACACCTGGTTTAGCATGCCGATACTCAACTACTGTGTTATTCAGGTCTGTCCTGTGTTGAGGATCATTTATCACTTACGGTTTATCAAGGGTCTAATAAATAAGCTTCTGATTGTCGGCTACTTCATAGATATGCTTTATTTTGTGCTAATAATACATTTCTAATGATTTATTTAGATCCTTAACATGATTAAATTGTTAACTTAATATCCAAATTAATCACTTCGGTGACCACATGGTCTAAGGTGCTACACTCGCAACAGACTAGACTGCCGACGACGGGAAGATCAGGGTTTGATCCTGGTCAGGTTCACTGAGGGTGGTTTTCCTTAATGGTTTTCTACTTTCCCTCCACGCAAATGCGGGTGCATTTCCTCTAAATCAAACCTTCCTAATCCTTAACCCAGTAGTGTATTTAGTACATAGGCATATATCCCAAACAGGTAGTAAGACTCAACTCGGTGCTAGAAAAAAGTTGAAAATATCTTTTCAGCGATTTTGGTTTGGTTGAGTACTAGTAGGTTGGAATAGCTATGGACATAAGATGAAATATAAATATAGTAGAAAATACAAATAGTAACTAAATGTTAACATTCTTTCTTATAGTTAATCTATCAAACATTCATAAATTCAGTGAAGTGTTAAATTACTGGTCTGGGGCCTGGTTAAGTTCTTTCTAGTATTATAATTGGTTCTGAACCACCAATAAGCAGAATTAGAGCCGTAAAACAAATTTTACTTGAAAAAACGAAAAGAAAAAAAAATTGAGGTTTTTAGTCTCAAATCCTCGAATTTCGAATATCCTTGAGGATTCACGGGCCCCGCTCCTACTTTTAACTTACTGTCTTTCCGGCAGTCAATTTGCTCTGAATCAAATAATATATATGGAACTAATGTGTGTGTGTGCATGCGTGTATATATATATATATATATAAGGAAATTAATAGCAAGAAGTTAATGATACCTCTATTGTATTTTACCACCTGGTATATATATACACACACACACACACACACACACACACACTTCATTGGCTGGCTGGACTGCCGATGACGGGGAGATTTTGGTTCAAATCTCGGTAGGGTGTACTGAGGCTGGTTTTTCCAAAATGGTTTTTTACTCTCCCACATAAATGCGGGTACACTTCATATAATTATAACTTCCATAATCCCTAAAACCATCAGCGTAATTAGTACATAACCATGTAAACAGAACAGGTAGTAAGATGTGGTGCTAAAAAAAAATCTTTAAACTAATAAATTTGGTGTAACTGTTTTCTAATGGAATTTTGTAACTTTTTGGTGTTACAAATAATTATTTCTCTGGAGGGTAAGTTATTTCAACGCCATTCTTAGTTACCAGCACTTGTTTCTGAAATAGACAACAGAATAATACTGCAAAACTTTATTAACTCTTGTTGCAGAGCGGTAATGATTACTCGGGGCACTCCTCCCGCCTGAGCTCTGTGTCCGGGTCAGGTGACTCGCCAGCTGTCAGTCGGGCCGTCACTCCGGCGCACTCCACCAAAGAGGAGACTGAGAATGGGGAGCTGGACTACAAGAAGGTAATTCTGATAACCGACAAATCAATAAGCTGCAGCTGTAACACTTCGGTGGTAGGTAACTGAGCAGCGGACAGTTATATTTACAACACCACATTACGTGTAAACAATGAGTCACCCACTAATTCACTCTGTTACTCATACTGAACCATTTTATTGTTGACGGTTTACCAGACAACTCTCATAAAACATAAAATGTGTTACCACTTCGGGTAATGCATAACCTCGAATAATTGTGTCTCGACTAAAGGTGTTTCTAGTATATTTAGGCCCCACCGCGCTGGTGCTTGTTTATATGATGTTGTTGCTCATTAGTGAGCAGAGTATTTAGTAAATTTCTTAATAAACTTCTCACTGGATATCTCAAGTTGGTGGACAGGATGAGAATGATTAGGTCCAACTGAAATAAGCCTATTCTCTATAATCAACAACACTGTCCTTAATTTCATGAACATATTTAAGATATTTTAATCTCTTTACACTTATTCCGTTGATATCTTGGCGACTAATTGGAATGTATACTACTTAATTCAATCGCACTCATCAAACCATAAAAAAAAATATTAAATTTTATAGCTTCATTCAACCTTTTAATGATTCTGGTTTTTATGTTTCTAGTTAACATAATGATTTTTATATTGCAAAGCTTTTTTTTTTATAAATTGTTACTTAATTTACACAAATATAAATACGATATGGGGATCAAATAAATTTCCTTCAATTTCATCGATGTATTAATTTATATTTGCTAATGGTATTAGTTTTCTTTAACAAAGCTCTTTGGAAAGTTCAAATTTTATCCAACTTATATGGTGTCTTATCGAGTACAAACTTAAGGAAAATGGTGCCAAATGGCTGTATTAAATTAAATATTGAAAGGATGATAGAAGGGCAAGACCTACATAACTTATCAGAAAACTGGAGGCCTCAACGTTTGCAACTAAAAAACATAATTATGTAATTTTCTGGGTACATCAGTCCCCTTCGTCAGCGGAAGAAAGTAAAACACTTAACAGATTGAGACTTTATATACACACTTCTGTTAATGTTGAGTCAATTTCTCACAAACTATGAACTAAGAGTCTTGGTATTCTGAGTATGTACACGAGACTACATTCAGGTCACTTGTAGCTTAGGTGTATTGAAAGAAACAAAGCTCTATATCGATTACTCGCTAATAATATGTTTCATTTTTATTTTTTTGTTTCTTCTATGCTGCAAGCTGTTAAGAGTTATTTGTCTTGACATGATGCTAATATTGTGGTTTTTCAGCTCTACGAGGAGGCAATGTTGGACAATGAGAGACTGAGGGAGAAGCTGAAAAAGACTGATAACAGTTTAAGTGAAGCCAACTCTCAGCTTGAAAAAATCTCTGCGGTACGTTAATAAGAAATATACTTTTAGAGAGGTGTGAACCTCCAAAAACTTTTGACTTTGCTTCAAATATTTGTCAGCTTTGACAACTAAAAACTTTCACCGATAAATATCGACAGTTAAAATAGCGGTGGGCCGAATCACGGATTTTCTATCAAAACTCGATTAGGGATTCGAATCGATATATACGTGACGTAGACTTACCACACCTGTATAATATTCTTTACGTTGATTTTTAAGAGCTATGATGAGTTTTTGTTTTTTCCGATTTATAAATATTTTTATATTTTTCTGTCAATATATTTTTAACCTGTAAACTGTCACGTATAAGTACTACATTTTAAGGATTTTTAATGTTTAATTTGTTTTTAAGACTGAATAGGGAGTGTAAAGTCCACTTTCTCGATTCAAAGCAAATTGGAATTGAATATATGAAATGCTATTGAAGTCAAATCAAAGTTCCAATATTTTTGTTGGTTGTTTTATTTTAGAAAAAAATAATATATTGTGGTTATTTTTATTTATATATAACTTTACGCACTCAAATCATTTGGAAAATGTTTTATTGAAATATTGTTTGTAATATTTTGTTTAAATCTGATAAAAGTTTTTATCGCGACTTACAATTCAATTACTTTACAATAAGTCATATAAATATTTATTTGTGATGCATACAAACAGCTGAGAATGGCAAAAATTGACCATGAATAAATATGTTAGCTATTAATATTTTTAGAATCAAATAGCCAAAGCTATTATTTATGCTTTTAGTGAGGATTACTCCATCTAGATATCATATTCTGAACATTGAAAAATTACACCTGAACACGGGAATCGAACTCGGGACCTTTGGCTTAGTACGCCAATGCTCTAAACACTGAGATATCCAGGAATCCATCATAGGCCCTGCCTTAAAATATGAGTGAAGAATAACCCAAGGCACTGGACGAATCCTGGATAGCTCAGTGGTTAGAGCATTGGCGTACTAAGCCAAAGGTCCCGAGTTCAATTCCCGTGTCCAGGTGTCATTTTTCAATGTTAAGAATATTAATATTTTTATCAGAAAATCTTAGTAATTGTTGAAGCCAGAATTTTCTTCGAAGCTAAGCTAAAGTTTTGAAGTTTCGCGTACTCCTAATACTGATTTTTCATTCCAGTCTGGGAAGAGTTCTTTATCAGAGTTGGAGAAACGAGAAAGGAGGGCTATGGAACGTAAACTTTCCGAAATGGAGGAAGAGTTAAAGGTGTGTTAATTAGGGGCTCTAGATATTTAATTAGTGTTTATTTTGTTCTTAGATTTTTATATAACCACAACATATTTTTACTTTAAATAAAAACTGCGATAGGCAAGTCTATCAAATGTATGATAACTTTATTAAACCTCTATGGTTTTGTTCTATTTTAATAGACTATTAAATTTGTATATTATATACAGACATCAAAAGACCTAAACTTATTTTTGATGATAATTTTATTAAATTTATGAAAAACTATGTTTGACCTGCCGATTGTCTGCATGATAGAATAAATATTTAAATAATCATAAGGTGAAATGCATGGTTAAATCATGGTTGGGTGTCTGGTATTTCCGAGTTTTATTCCTGCAATTTTTATTAACTTTTAAAATCCTTGTGGGTTTTTTTTTTAAGTTGACAATATTTTTATTTTTTAGCTATGTTCTAGAAAAAAAAAATTTTTTTGTGTGTGCTACATTTTTGAAGTCACATTTTGTTTTTAATTTTGCATTAAAATTATGTTGCGCAGATACTATTTTAATTAACAATTATTAATTAATTTTATTTATTTCTGCATTTTATTTAAATACTTACCGGTGTATACATTTTTAATACACTTTTTCTTTGGTTTTCTGGTGATTTCTTAATTATTTGCTTGTAACTCTTTTTACACTAACAGATCTTTTTTTCCTCTTTATTCTTCTGGTGGATTTGATCTTGTGTGGATGATGGGAAGAAAAGAGGTTTTTTTTTAAGTATTTCTTCTACATGTTTATTGTTTACAGCAATTACAAAAACTCAAAGCCGAAAATGAAAGGTTGAAAGCGGAAAACCGGGCTTTGACTCGGGTGGTGTCAAAACTGACCAATTCCGCCAATGCCGGAAAATAGGTAAAAAGAGATTATAGAAAAATCTTAAAAAGCAATTGTTGCACCTTCCTTCAGACTGCCCGCATCCGCATGTGCTGTGATGATCGCTGGCTAAACCATTTCACCAGTGTGTGATTAACAAATAGTGCCGGGGTTATGCGGAAGTCGTAAAATAAATTAATGAATATTTATTACAAAATTGTTTATTTAAAAAAATTAATTTTTTTTTGTAATTTATACAAACAATAATTGAATAGTTTTATTTTATCTACAGGTGCATTTGTAATATATATATATATTAATGTGCCTCGAGCTCAAAGACCTGAACTTGGTGATCTTGAATTATGCTATTAATTTTGAATAGAAATGCTTAAGATTGGCTTAAAATATGTTTGCATAGTTTTAGGAGTGTGCGAAGTATACTTTGTTAATTAAAAGTGAAGTCTAATCGAATAATATAAGATATTACCGAAGTTCAAATATTTAAAAAGTTTAATGATTGATTAAAATAAAATACTTTACATAACTATTTAGATAGTAAATATAATTTACTAAATGCTATATTCCAAGCATAATTAATATATTTTGTCATAAAATTATAGATTAAGCTATTATCAAAAAATTTAAAATAATTATTTCAATTATTTTTATTACTAACACTAATTTGTGATTAAAATAATACCAAACGATTTAAAAAAAAAAAAATCATAAATGTGTGTTTTCACTTTAATTATTGATATTGGTGAACCTTTGTAATTGTCGAATACAGGAGTTTACTCAGTAATTAAAGTTGAAGTGAATCAATATTCTTAGCAAAGTCGAAGCTTCACACACCCCTACATAATTTAATATCTTCCTGTGCTATAATAGGATATTTTTATATATCTTGAAAGTATGATATAGTGCTTGTATACAGGCTATGTTACTTAATATAGAGGAATAAAGCAGTAGGATAAAGTTAAATGAATTTGTCTGACGAAAAGTTGGAAAACTATATTGTATACAAATATTAATCTTGGCTGTGGTTAAAACTCTTGCCACTTGAGCTCACCAGAACTGAGACAACTCAACATTAAATAACAAAGTTAGTTATTCAAATTAATCAAATACTGTGAAATCTTTTAACAGCGGGTTTCTTCCGAGATAAAAAAAAGTCCATTCTTAACTGCCCGTGACTTGGAAAAATGTATATTTAAAAAAAAAAAAATTAGTGCTTGGATACAGTTTGGTAGAGATGGCATTGTACACAGAACAATATGCAAATAAAATTAAATATGAACATTAGACCTTCTGAACTGTAAGCCTATATGTGTGAACTTGCATTGACTAATGTGATGGAACAACCCCCGCTGAAGGGGAGGGAGGTATGATGACCTTGAAGTACCATGGTCAGTACTAAATAAGGTATTTTAGAAACATTCTTTGTAGGAGGGGGGCAGGGATGTTCACCCTCCGAGCGAAAGTGGCAATCCCTCAGTAAAAATACTGTATATGTACTCGTGTTTTCGATTTTTGGCCGCTATTTGGATATTTTTATGATTGAATGTGTGTCTAGTGTTCTTATCTGTTATTGACAAAGTCCGCTAGTGATAAATCGTTTAACCATAAGAGCTAATGTAATTTTGCTGGGTAAATTTAAACTGTTCATTATAAAGATGAATCCGATATTCAAAGGTGTCTCTTAAGGGAGATTTCACTGTACTATATTTAAAGACACCGAAATATTGTGAGGCTAGCTTTTACAAACTTTTATCAGCACATTAATATAATATCAAAATATTTTTAAACTTTATTTTAATAATTTTTAAATGTATTTTACACACAGGAAATGAAACACAATTGTATCTTTTCACCAAATTGACTACTGAGCATTTTATATGCAAATAATTGTCAATTAGGCTGATTTTAGTGAGAATCAACAATACATATCTTATCAAGTGGGAGATGTCATTGTTCTTTGCCTTTTATTTTACTGAAATTGGCGGAAAAAAGCATATCGACTGCACTATTACAATCTTTTCTTAACATTCCCTATAAGCAATCAAGTTTTCATAATACATTTTAAAAAATCCCTATAAAAAAAGACCTTTGGTAAAGAAGTAAAATATTTGTTTGAGCTAGTTACTTTGATCATCATATTGGGATAGAGGCAAATATTTTAAATTTAAGAATGAAATATTTAGACATAATGCATTTTATTTACAACCAATCATGGTCTCCAATTATGTAAAATAGAAAGAAATGAAATAGTTCAAATGTCACTAAACATGACAGTTAATATCAATTTGTACTTTTGAAAATACTACCAACACTGTTCAAACCGGCTTCGATGGCCGCATTGTCTAAAGTGTTAATCTCTCAATAGACTAGACTGCCGGTGACATCTGCGTTAATCCTGTACAGGTATTAAGACACGGTGCTAAAAAAAATTAAAACATTTAGAGTTTAACTTCAATACTTTAAGATATTTACCAAAAAGTTCAGGTCTTTACTCGTACTGTACATACAAAAATAAATTGAATTTGTATAAAAAGTTAATGTTATTTTACTTTAAATAATTGTTTTTCTATTTTTCTCTATCCTAACATGTGTTGTAAAGAGGGCTAATCTTTGACCAGTAGATGTAGCCAGCAAATGAATGTAAACATAGTCTCCTTAAAGTTGTATGTTTGAAGATGTTTCAAGTTGGGTCAAGTATATTACCATGCTAATAATTGATATCACATTTCTCTTTTAACTTAAAAACGAACCTTAACATTATAAAATGCAAGTTATGTGTAACAATTTGTTATTCTAGGTACTGATTTTGTGTGTGCCCTTAGTGTTAAATATATTAAAACACCTACGGTAGTATTTAATATTCACTCTCGTGATTTTTAAGTAAGCATGCTATGCCACGAAAAATTTTATTCTGTTATTTACCATAGTTATTAGTAACTCTTTTAATGCCCATTTTCTTCATTCACGCATGTATTTTAGTTGCATGACACTAAATAATTAGTGTGGTTAATAGACACTTTTAAAAAATATATATTATTTCTAATTAGGTATGTCTAAAATTAGACCCCTAGCTGCTTACGTCTAATATTCTTTAACTAATTTCTAACCAAATTTTATGTTTATCATGGTAATGTATAATAGGACTTTGATTGGGAGAATACTTTGCTATATTTGGAAAGAAGGTGTAGGAATAAATAAAAGGAATGATCATCCCTTTCATGTATAACAAAGTATACCTCAAATTTAAACAAGGTTTTCCTTAAAGTGTTGTTTATTATAAAAATGTAATACCACCTGTAAAAAAGTGTCTTCCAAAAATGGTGGGCTATAAATTTAATTTGGTTCCAATCATCTATCTAGCTGGAAAGATGGTTAAAACATTTTAAAACCACATTAAAGACATTATTTCGTGGTGTCGAACGCAGGTCTATTTTCTTTTTCCGTGCATCTAACCTCGCACTAAAAGTGTTGTTTGTAAATAAAAGGCCTTGTTTAATCTATGTGAGATCATTAGAAGCAGTGGCATAACTAGGGTGAGAGACGTTGGGCACCAAATTTATTAGCAATAATAAAAGTTTCAATTTCAAACAATAAAAATGTATTATATTTTTATTATTTTATAATCGTACTAAAACGAGTAACCAATTTTAATACCAATATAAGAATTCATCTAAAATTTAAAGAACCATTTCCAGGGGGCGCCATTTTTTTACTGGCCCCAGGCACCATCACCTCTAGTTACGCCTCTGATTAGAAGAAACGGGTCATATTGAGTATGTTTTAATTTGTCGGCACTAACAAACCTGCATACAAACACTAAGAGATACAATGAAAAATTACCCGATTGTGAATTTTTGTTATTTTGTTTAAATACCAGATCTTTAATTTCCTGGGATTAGAGCTAAGTATTAAAGCTAAGCTATAAAGATCACAATGGTTTCCACTCTGGGAGTCGGGTCATTTTTCAGGTAGGGTCGCAATGCTTGTTGAGGCTTTAGTTTTATGTTTACTTTTTAAAATTAGGGGTGGATTAAGATCCAGGGGAACCAGGCGGGTGCCAAATGGACCACCAACTTAACCTAACGTAACCTGGGTGTGATAAGATTATGTTAGGTTTGGGGTTATTAGGTTTCAAGATTATTTTCAAATTTTCTTGTAATTCCTGCAAATTATATACGAGGGTGCCAAAAAGAAAAAGCAATCCCGTTCGGGCGTAAAATTCACCTCGGCTCATCCCTGTTTAAAGTAATATTAATGAATATAGAAAGGTGCAAATAGAAACGTAAGAATTTAAAATGATCAAAACTGTTAAGATACTGTTTAGGTTCATTTTTGTTGCTCAACTCTGTCAGTTGCTTGCTGACTTAGTTTACTGTAGCAGCCTTGTGTTTAGGCATAATTTTATGTACTCAACATGATAATTAAATACATTTTACACCATTAAAATTATTTAAATATAGAATTTAAAGTCAAAGATAGAAACAAGCTTTGGAACATTTTTACCCCCTGTCCCACATCCAAAGCTCCTTGACCAGCTCCCGAGGCCACCAACTGCCACTGCGCACACGCGCACATACACACATCCTAACCACCATTTTTGTTTATGAAATACATCTCAAAAGTAGTTTTAACCCTAAGCTAGTTCAAAACCGCTTGATCAATAAGAGTACCAAGTCATAACCAATGCAATTATGAAACCTCTACTATTAATATCTATAATAATAGTTTTTCATCCTCATAACAGACTTAACTACTTTATTCTAGGATTTATTCAACATACAGTGATAACGGCTACCGGAATTAAATGACCAAACCTTCAAAATAGATTTTTTTTTAAATTATATTTTTCATTAGTTGTTGACATTATCTTTCCATTTTATTTACACTTGTTAAATAAACCTTTTTGTTGTAATTAATTGGTCACAAATTGTTTTATTTTGAGAAGAATTTAGTGCAATTATTTATTGTGTATGAAGCTTGGAAGTTACAATATGGAGGATCATGGAGGTATAAAAGTGTATCTCAGTGACGGTTTAAAATATAGTCACGATCGATGTAAGTTTTAAAATATTCAGAAATTATTGGCAATAAAGAATTGAAGTTTGTAAAACAACAACTTTAGAACTATTTCAACAACAAAAAAGAATTTCAAAAGTCTATAAAAAAAAAATCTCCCTCCCCCCCTCCCCACCCGGGTCAAAGTGAATATTATATTTTCTTTCTTTCAAATTGATTGAATATTTTTTAGCCAATTTTCAGGACAATACGATGTCCCGGGTGGGAAAAGTTAAAAATTGTCATGTGGCCGCTACTTTTTATAATTTTTATTACTATGAAAGTGAATCATGGTTTATAAAATTCTTAAATAAACATTGTTTTGTGTTTAAAATTTTGCATTCATCCTTTGGAGGTCATGCACTCAAGTAAGTAAACTTAATTTTTATTATTAGGTATGTTTTTATGTAATTAATTCTGAGATTATTTTTTTCCTCCCTTCCAGTTACTCGAACAGTACAAGCAAGAAAACCAGAGGTTAAAGGATGAGAATGGTGCCTTAATTCGAGTGATAAGCAAGTTATCAAAGTGATTGTAAATTCGTGGTTTGGAAACCTGTGGCTAATAATGTCCCCTTGTGGGGTCATTCATCAAATATGTAGGTCTAGTTGTACTTTTTCTTATTTTTTTTTTCTATTAGAGTCCTAAAGACTTTTTTCCAAGATATATCGCATTACTAGTTCGCATGTTTTACTGTAAATTATCTTGTGAAGAAGCTAAATTTTATCAGATTTGTAACAGTTAAGAAATACTTTTAAAATATTTTGTATTATATTTTGAAGAAGGAGCAGAAAATGTGGATGGAAACATATAAAAGGAACGAACACAGTTCACACTTTGCATTGCTGCCATTGGACAAAAAGATAATCCCCCGATACAAGTTTCATTCTTTCGGAACTCATCAGGTGGGGAGAGTGTGAAAAGCTCAACGCAACTTCCTAAAAGAGGATACCAAAAAAATACAAAAGGGAGAAAAAAGAAAAGGGTAAAGGAACAACCGGAGAGCTTATTTCTTTAAATGCTCCCATCTAAGTGTCCGATCACTCTTTGCCACTTTTCTTTTTCTCCCTATTTTTGGTTGCCTCTTTTAGAAAGTTTCATTGCGCTTTCCCCACCCCCCCCGATGAGTTCTGATTAAATGAAACCTAGGTCGACGGATTGGGTGATAGCGATCAATTTTCTTGAAGATGCAGGCGATACCTCTTTGTCCAGTTCCTGTTTCTATCTACTTTTCCTTTACCTTGTTCCAAATACAATAGAATTACCTCATAAAGGGAAAAGAGTTTTTCCTTAAAGAGCAATGGATACCATAAGTGTTACATAATTTATGGGTGACCCCTTGACTATAAACTAGTTTATGTGTAAAGTAATTTGTTATTTATTGTTTATTTAAGTGGGAGACACAATAGAAATGAATGACAACCCTCTTGTTTATACCATTTGAGCTTTTATTTAAATGCAAACACACAAAAGGGATTCCTAATTGTTATCATATGTGTTGAGAGAGAATTGATTGTTTTACTATACTGTTTTGTATGTCTGTATAATTTATGAAAGTATCTCAAAGTTCAAACATGAGTTACAAGTGAATGTTTGTAATTGTAAATCAATTGAATTGTTAAAATAATGTGCTGTAGAATTATTATTTTTTTTAAATTTGTTCACTATACACAACTTTAAACTTTAATAAATAATTTCAACATTTATTATAAAAAGTTGCTCTAAATAATTTATGATTGGAACATGAAGCACACTGCATGCCAATCAAGCTTTTATAATAATAGCCTACAATAAATGTAATTTTCACAAGTTATTGTTTGTTGGTTAAATTTTTGTTTAAATTTTATTGCCTATTCATGCAAATATCATCATGTGTTGCTGTTTAAATAAGTTCTACTCAGTATTAATTTTAAGAGGAGATAGTATATGCTACAAGATAAGTTTCTTTTTTTTAATCAAATTTTAAGACATGAATACATTTAAATAATTTAAATTATAGATAAGTTGAATTTGAAATGAAAAAAAAAAACTTTTGAATTTCTCGTTCGAATTAAAATCCTCTAATCTTTTAAAAAAATGTTACATTTTAGTCAAATTGAAAATATTTTAAATTGAATTTGAAAAGTTGTTTCAAAGCTTGGAGCCGCCAACACATACAATTTTGTTTGTCGTGTCTATTACATCATAAATGACAAAACGAGATCACTTTTTTTTAGTTTTTCATGTATTTATTTTTTTGTTACCCTCCCAACTACACAAGTTTCTATAATACCTTTTACCAATTACATAGTATTATTATTGAATAAGTTAAAGATTTTTATAATTGTATTAGATATACTTTTTTGAGATCTTTACCAATCTCGAATCTCTCAGATAACATTGGGTATTAAGGATTCAAAGGGATAGAGGATTTGAACGGCCCATCTCTAATTTAAAATTATGAATATGTATTGAAGATCCAGAAAAGTGGTTCATCCCATTCGATAACCATTTGTTTGTCTTGAGAGCGCCGTGTGTAACAAACAATAGCTGTTAAATAAACTGTCTAAAGTTCTTATAACACCTAGAAAAATATATTTTAGTGAAACTGCATTAATCCACCAATCCATCGATAGTGGTGGGAACTGAATATTAATGAAAGCTCCAGTCAAATGTTCGTCAGCAAAGTGTGATCATCTCTTGTTTTCCTTGCTCAAGTAAAATTCTATAACCTTTTTATTTATTATATTCGGAAGAAGTTACAGGAAAGTTGCATAAAAACAGAAAAAGGAACAAACACAATATGGCTTTTACAATGAAAATAAGAAAACATCACACACTTTACATTGCTGCCATTGGACAGAGAGGTAACAGCTGGTTCTTGAAGAAAATGTATCATTACTGCCCAATCCCCCGACCTAGGTTTCATTCTATCGAAACTCATAAGGGAGGAGTGTGAAATGCGCAATGCAACTTCCTAAAAGAGGAAACCTAGGTCGGGAATTGGGTAGTAATGATTCGAGTTTCTTAAAGAGGTAGCCATTACCTCTTTGTCCAGTGGCAGCAATGTAAAGTGTGAACTGTGTTCTTCTTTTCATTGTAAACGCCATATTGTGTTCATTTCTTTTAAATGTTTCCATTCACATTTCCTGAACCTTCCAAAATATAACACAATTACCTCATAAAGCAAAAAGAGGTTTTCATGCCAGAGATAACTTTTTATTTGTGATGCCAAACACAGTTTCATTAATAATTTCAAGGGAATGGTGGCGTTTTTAATGATCATCATTTTGTTTATAGTTTTAAAATTTCTGGAATACAATTAAATTAGTATCATACATATTCTTTAAACTTAACTTGATAAAAACAGCCTATTTGAAAACCATTATACTTTGAAAGTACTAAATAAGTGCTCAAGACTTATGGCACTATTTACAATTCTTATCTCCAGCTAATTGTGAATTTCATGTAAAGAGTTATTAAGAGATGTATTTTATAACTTTCGTACTCTCTGTAAGATATGGACTATAAATGCTTAATAAAAGGCTGGTCAATACAATCCCCTGTGAAAGTGAGCTATTTAAAATATTGTGATTGTCCTGTTAAAAATGTTGATACATCTTAAACAAATGTTCATTTATTCATAAGTAAAATATATTGTCTGCAATGTAATTTGATATAATTTTAATTGCTTGCATACCTTTATTAAAGGTGGATTGTATTCTGAATTCTGAAAAACATGCCAAGCTCTGGGCAAAGTTAAACTTTTATTGACTATTTCAAGCAGGTTAAGAAAAGTATTTAGAGTTATTGGTTAAGTTTTCAAGGTTGATTGGTGTTCGTTATTACAGTTGATTACGACTGGCCAAATGGAATAAGAAATATGCGAATTTTTAATAGTTAAGAAACTACCGTTTTAAATTATCGAAATAAGTTATTATTAAAAACTAGTGTATATAGCTCGGACAGTGGAAAACCGCCATATTAAAAATTCACAGTATCAAATATTTTTAACTAATATTTGGTTTATAAAATATGTCAATTTCGTCTTTGCTTAGAGAATACAACAAATTCTGCATGGTACTATTTTTCCTCTCCATACCTAAACCTACTGCTATTTAAAATAATGTTTCAAAGTTTCTAATGTAGGTAATGATTCTTTAAAATGTATACTTTTAGTTTTCTATCCAGGCTTTAATATCGTCATGCCCATACATCTCTAAAATATACTAAAATAGTTATCCTTTGGATACATGTATTTGATTATTTCAAATATATTGAATTAATCTGATACAATCACTTTAATTTTTATTTTAAAACTCGCTTACATTTATACAAATTTTGATTAGGTCTTTAAGGTGGGATGGAAGGGTTTGCGAGAAAAAGTAAGTGTTTTTGCAGTTTTTATGGCAAAACATTTTTTTGGCGTTAAAATAAATAAAATATCGCTCCAGCACAAACATACAATTTAATTTTCTTCACATGGTGACCTCAAAATTTGTTGAATATCTCTCAAGGGTGTTCTGTGATTAAAGACAACTTTTTATCTTCATTTAAAAAGTTTCTCGTCTAATGTCGCTATGCTCATGACAGATATTCAACAACTATTGATATCAACATATGAAGAAAATTAAATTATATTTCCATACTGGAGCATTATTTTATTTATTTTAGCCAAAAAAAAAATGTTTTGCCATAAAAACTACAAAAACATTGGCTTTTCAAAGCCCATCCCACCTTAAGACTTGTACATACAAAAGATTAGCACAGTCTGTTTTGTATTATATGGTTTTCAAAATTCATTTAAAAAAATGTCTTTGAGTAAAGTTTTGCTGTTTATATTTTAGGAGTACAATGAACAATGAACAATGTTAACAAGTATGCTGCAGTGTTCAATTTTTGTCTTGCATATTCTAAGTCTTGTTTATTGTCAATTTATTTTAAAAAAACTCTTTTGTCTAGTCTTTTAATATTGTAATATTATTTGCTCAGTAACACAACCATAATGATTTTAAGAAGAATATATATCTGGCGATTCTCTCCACACTTGCTGTTTTATATTATTTTTAACGTGTCTGAAAATTATTAACTTTATTTTTCTTTCTATTTGTCAACTATGTGCGATTATGATAATGTTTAGGAACTGCATTTTAGTGTGTATTTAAGGTACAGCAAATATTGATTTACTTTCATGATTTAGGTTTACAAAATTTCAATAATGATATTTTTTTGATAGAGAGAGTGAGAGAGATGTATACTTTTTTATTTTTCCTATAGACTTCCAAATTATTTGTTTGTAATAAAATGTCTAAAATATTAATTCATTGTTAGATTATTCGGTCATTCATCTCAGGAAATTAGTTTTTAATTTTGTTATGTTTTATTCATAGCTTGTTCTAACTATAAAAAATTGTTGTTCTTCATATTTAAAAAGTTTCTTTCTCACCTTTAATCAACTTGAAAGGAAGTACAGGAAAGAAAAGTAAGGCTAAATAACACATTTTTATTTGAAATGTCCCTAAATCCCTTTTCTGTACTTTTCAAAGAGGGAATACAGGCTTCCCCCAATGAGCTATGTGTGATAACAACTTTTAGTGATAAAAGTATTGCTTGGGTTCTAAATAGTTTGATCCAACCAACTAATGTTTCCAGAATGATAGAACTTTTATTTATTTAGCAACAACAAGTTGATCAAGGTTTTTACTATTTTAATTTATCCAAACAAGTTACACAATAACCTCTGGTATAAGGCTGTAAGCACCCACTTTGGTGGACGGGTGGTCTAACGCGCTACTCTAGTAGTAGACTAGACTGCCGAAGAGACAAGTTCAAAGTTTAAATCTAGAA
Source organism: Timema bartmani (assembly GCA_902151455.1). Lineage (NCBI taxonomy): Eukaryota > Metazoa > Arthropoda > Insecta > Phasmatodea > Timematidae > Timema > Timema bartmani. The sequence goes on along the minus strand of CABFWB010002896.1, from coordinate 24,541 downwards.
TCTCAATAGGGTGTACTAGGTTTTATTTTTCCAAAATGGTATTCCACTCTCTCTCCACACAAATGTGGTTACACTTCCTCTTAATATAACCTCACTATACCCTAAAACGATTAGTGTAATTAGTACATAAGTGTATAAACCGAACAGGTAGCAAGACGCGTTGATAAAGAAAAAATTAAGGACAGTATTATATAGTAAAGTAATTTAAAGCATTATGTACACTCTGTTTCTCTTGTAAGTTACCTGTCCTACTTTGAATACGCCATGGCTAAGCTACACGATAGTGTTGTGTCTGTCAAGTTTTGATGGTCCATACACGTCGATGATGGTCTCGTAAATACGACAGACCCTATAACTTGTCTTTCGATGAGATTAACTCCTTTGGCCACCCCGTGAATCAACAAAGTGAGAGTTAAGTCTGTTCAGCGTAGGAATTGTTTTCTGAAAGGCCTTTTTCCCTACCAGAAATCTATTATTTAGTAGGATATTGGTAGGAAAAAAGACCTTTCAGAGAGTAATTCCTACCGTGAATGGAGTATAGCATATTCCTAGCAGAAGTGTGACAGGGTTACTTTTTAAATGTGTAGTAAAACTTGAAATAGCAAAGTCAAATATGTTTTTTTGTCACTTAACGCTAGTATTATTTTTATTTATTTTAGCACCGCGGCTTACTACCTGTTTAGGTTATATGCCTATGTACTAATTACACTAATGGGTTAGGAATTAGGAAGGTTTAATTCAGAGAAAGTGCATTCGTATTTGCATGTAGGTAGAGTGGAAAACCAATTAGGGTAAATCACTCGACCGGGATTGAACCCCGATCTCCTTGTTATTGACAGTTTAGTCCAACACGAGATTAGCGTGTTAGACCACGCAGCCACCGAAGCAGGTAGCACTAATATAGTTTTTAAACTATCCATTAGGTTGCATTTAAATCGGTGGTCCCTTACCTATTTCGGCTGAGGTCCTGGTAGATCATGCAGCCCCCTCCCCCCCATTCCTCTCTAATTTTAGGAATGATTATAAAAAGTTATTAAAAAAGTATTGATTTCTAGTCCCTTCTTTATTTTATACAAAAATCAACATAACTCTGGTAGCATAATAGTGGCTAAAAGTAAAATAAGATTAAAAATTAGTGTGATGGTTGACACTGTTTTGTTTTTATTAGTTATAGAATATTGGGTTCAATGTTTGCACGCGATCTCAATATTAGTTGAGGGAAAGGGTAGAGGATTGGGGGTTGGGGGGGGGGGTTAATCCGAGGCTTGCGGGCTTGACAATAAACATGTGCACATGCATTCGGGCCTTACTTTTTATTGGTCACTTAATAAATTAATTACAACTGGTAGGCAGCGTTGCGAGTAATGAAAGAAAAACTAAGTTGAAAAGGGATAGAAATAAATAATGCATTAGATTCTTAGCTGATATTTCATGTTAATTCTTATTGTTTCTTTCCCTCCCCCCTCCACCTCCCATCCCCGTCCCTAGGATGGGAGCCACTGATAAATAGATAAGTTTGGAGAAAAAGCAACCTTTTATTTATGCTGGAACCTTAACTTTTATATACCTATGTTGTAGATTTCATTTAATCACATCAATGTTAAAATACTATTTAATAGCTTCTCTAAAAACTGTTATATGTAATATTCTCTGAGCTATTTACAAATTTGTTCAAAGTTTTCACCTTCCTTCAAATTGTTTCGAAGATTCAAACATTAGTCTGGCTGTCAACAAAGATTTGACTTTTGACATATTGAAGCTGCTTCACACAACCCTTAAGTTCGGCTATATGGTTCCAAAGCATTGAAACTGGCAAGGTCATGTTAAACAAGTGAAAATATACTTTTTATCGCTCTCAAACCAAGTGTGTGCTCATTTTTTTTTACTGAGGAATCCTTCTGCCCAGTCTACAATCATTCGCACCTGCTTGTCGAGTGGAGATGAACATTAGCCAGCTCTTACATTTATGTAGTTGCATTGGCTTGCATTCAGCCAATCAGAAACACACATGACTGTTGCATTATTATAATCAAATAAAATAAATGGTTATGTGGTTAAGGACGTGGAGATATGTAGTAATAAATATTGCATTTTTAAATTCAATAATATATTTAAATATTTTTAAAATATGTCTTATTTAAAAACTTAAATATGGTTTTTATTTTGCTAGTAATCGTTTGTGATGTTTTGTAATTTGTCCTCTTTTGATTGATTCGTTCAAACATGGTGTGTTCAGTATTAACATTTTCAATGGCTTTCGATAATATTTTAATCAAATCCGTAAAGGAATACCCACTTTTTTTTAATAACAAATAATTTATAATTACAACAGTTTGGTATATTTATTATTTTTTGATCGCGTATGTTTTCTTTATTCCTATTGGTTGAAATTACGTGCTATGATATTTTATTGTAGAAGGCCCATTTTGTTACAGGAAACAAATTATGAAACGTCTTAAGTTTGTAGTTCCGTTAAGCGGGTGCGAATGGTTGTAAACTGAGCTTACGGTTTTCCTTTAAGAGCTTCTTATACCAATAATTCACTTTAGCAACAAAAAAACAACATATTGTCTTTAAACCTGTGTGAATCATTCATTTGATGTGCCAGAAACTTTCCTTTTATTTGTGTAAGAATATTGAAATTTGTTTCATTGGGAAAATTAAGTTTGTATTTTTTTGTTTTCATAAGTGTATTAAAAAGAGAGCTCTTAAGTACAAGGTGACGATGAGGCATTTCAAACCAGTTTTGAAGTTGTTTATTAATCTTCTTGTACGTAATTTAACATTTTTTTTCGTAAGACTTTGGACACTTGTAGTTTAAAACCTTCAAATTTGATGGTGGTAGTTAATACATATATTGAATCACTATGGTGTTACACCTTAAAATTAATATCTATACGCTAGCTTAGCAAAATATTCAAACTATGAAGGTCTCTCTATGTGTGTGTGTAAGAATGTTTTTTTGTGCTGTACCTAGTTTTTGAAAGAAAAAAGAATATGTAAATATAATTTATAATGAGTAGAGCAGGATTAAGTGTGTCCATTGAACTATTGTAATTTTTGTAGCTTTGGAATTGTTTTTACATTTAAAAAACTGAAGTGAAATTATAATGTTGTGTTGACAACCAATTTGAAAGTTAACATTATTATTTTTTTAGCTTGTGAACTGAAATAATTTGATGTAACTACAAGAAAAAGTGCCTTTATTGCTTTTAATATGTATTTTAAAGACCTGTGTAAAGTATAGGACAAACATCACTTGAAATTTTATAAAATAAAAATTGTCTGTATATGTATGCATGATTTTCCTCATTCCTGCGGCCACATCTTTATCAATGAATGCAACTAAATTTATCTAAAAATAGATGATCGGTACTTATCTTAATTTTTAACCACACTTTAACCCAACCCATACCCCTCATAAACTGGTAAAATCTTGGCGACCCTTCCTCCCCTTTTTGTTATTAAATTTCTTAGTATAAATGTTTTATCGAAAGAGTTATAGAGTTAAGCCGAGTTAAGACCGAGTAAAAGAAACTGCATTAATATGAAAGGAAAGTAATACCACTTAACACGTACAGGTTTTTATTCAAAGGTCTTAATTTGGTGTAATTCAAAATGCAAATCTTTCCCCATATTCTAACTTAACAAAATTATGCTCAACAAAAAGTTAACCTGCTTTGGTGGCCTTATGGTATAACGCGCTACTCTTGCAGTAAAATAGACTGCCGATGACCAGAAAGAGGTTGGAATCTCGGCCGCGTGTACAGAGGGGGGTTTTCCCTAAATGGTTTTAGACTCTCCTCCTATGCAAATACAAATATCTTACTAATCTATCAGAATGGGTAGTAAGACGCTGTGCTAAAAAAATGGGAGTGGAGGGTAGCTGCAGAGTGAAGGAGTTTGTTTTCTGGCTGCTTAACCCTCAAGCGGGCACGTTAAAGTACCCCAAGCTTATATTTGTTAGTGTGGTAACTCTTATCAGGCGCCCGAGGAGCGTGTTAGTTTTTATATCAGTGTATCCTTTTCTATCTGGTGATTAAGTTTTGAATTAAATTAATTTAATAAATTAAATTGAAGGTGTTTGAAACGCCCATTGTCGGGGCATGCAATGATACCCGACACGCCTGCTCAAGTAACACAAGTTTTATTATTCGTCAAAGAGATATTTGAGCATATTATTTCATTTTTTAGTCCATCACAGTATATTAGTTGTATTTTTTGCTCGGCTAATGAAGCAAATAATCTTGGGTTTGAGTCATTGAAGTTATAATTGGTGAATTTACAGTCAAGAGTTCTTAATGTTTTTTGTTTCATAGTAATAAGTTAGTTTGTAAGATGTGTTGTACAATTATCAATAAGAGTAAAAACTGACTTGAGGTTTGAAGTACCCTTTGCACACACTTGAGGGTTAAGAAAGTGTAATATCAAGTGAGACAAAAGTCGAGCACCAATCATTGAGGGAACTTCTGCTTAGCCCATTGCTCAGCCTTTTTTGATCGCGGTAAACACATCTTTTGGTCATTTAGTAGTGAAATAAAAAATGTTGCCATATTAATACTAAAATATCTTTAAAAAGAAAGTTAATTTTAATGGGCTTAGTATTTGCTTATTTTCATCACAAATGTGTTTAAATATTAGGAATAATGCTTTAAAGTTAAATCATCGTATCGAGTACAGGCAGAATAAAATCTTACCTACTACCTAGCAACAAACTGTGAAAGTGAAAAACTATCGGTCCATCAAGACGCTGTGAATACCAGTCACAGTGAAAAATCACTAGTATAAATCACCGATATTTTAAAATCACAGTCGCTGTAGTCACCGATATCGTAAAATCACTGTTTATCCAATCTCTAACCATTACCTCTTTGTCCAATGGCAGCAGTCTAAAGTGTGAACTGTGTTAGTTCCTTTTATATGTTTCTCCACCCACCTTTCCTGTACCTTCTTACAAGTATAATAAGATTAAGAGCGGTGTAAGACGGTGCAAGAAACGACTTTGACTAGAATTTATTTTAGTCTGGAGAATGGAGAAGCATTCAAAGTTATTCTGTACAACAGAATTCTATTCCATTTTAATTTTTTATGACAAAATTTTATAAGTTACTGCGGATTTAAGCAACAAAGGTATACAATAGACTTGATATTTGCCATACGACAGCTGATGGAAAGAAAGTATGGATATGGGAAAAACTTGTGCAATGATATTTATGGATGTGGGGAAGGCAAATGATAGCGTGTATACAAATAAAGTTCAGAAAGCGATGGAGGCCGAAGTGGAAAAAGGAGTAGTGTTGAGACAGAGATTGGGGGGACCAAATGGTTCCAAATAAAAGAACTGAGTGAACCAGGGGAGTGCCCTCTCACCATTACTATTTGTAATGGTTGTGGAAATGGTTGTGAATAAAGTGGGAAGAAATAATGAAAGCTGTGATGTTTGTTGATGTCTTGATGGTATGGGAGGAGAAGGAAGAGGAAATACATAGATGAAGTGAAAGAGAGAGGAATGAAATTTAGCATGGCAAGGTGAAATGATAGTGAACAGGAAGAAGATAAAAGCCTAATAAAGCTATAAAGTTGAATGGAGTAGAGTTGAGAAAAGTACAGAACGTAAATATCTTGTAATCATGATTGAAGGGAAAGGTGAACTTAGAAGGGATCTAATGAGAAGAGGACAGAAGGTAGAGTTATTCTATAGGTGTGTAAGTGACTTGCCATAGAGAAGAGAAGTGCTATACAGGCTGTACTTTGTAATCATAGTCACACATGCAACAGAAACTTGGACATTAAATGTAAGAGAGACAAGGGAATGAAATTTGTGAGGAGCATGTTAGCTGTCACGAGGAGAAACAAGATTAGGAATGAAGTTATCTGGGAAAGAGTGGGAGTACAGGGAGTACATGAAATAGTAGAGGAAGAAAGACTGAGATGTTATGGGCATGTAATGAGGATGTTGGAGTACATGAGATAGTGGAGGAAGCAAGACTGAGATGGTATGGGCATGTAATGAGGATGTTGGAGTACATGAGATAGTAGAGGAAGCAAGACTGAGATGGTATGGGTATGTAATAAGAATGGAAAAAGAGAGGATGCCGAAGAAAATGTTGGAAATGTAGGTAGGAAAAAGACTGCAAGGGAGACCAAGAAAGAGATGGGAAGAGCAGATAACAGAAAGTGTGCAAGTGAGAGAAGAAGAAGAAGATGATGGAGTGGAGGAAAGTTGAGACTTAGATATTCCTTCTCAATATAAACAAAAAGTTTCAGCAATAATTGTGTAAATGATGGCTGAAATTTTATCAAGACTTTAATATTTCAGAATACAAATTATGTGTTCATTAGTTTCTAAATTATACACCACCTGTAAATATTCAAACTGTTAGTCATGTTTATCAGCTGGGCTTGAATTTATATTTGCTTAATATCCCAGAAATGTGTATTTTATCTGTGCTAGATCAGTTATTTTCAATCTGTTTCAACCCACGGAACAAGGCGCTAAAATTTCCAAGGCACACCATCAGTTTTTTAAGGAAAGATTCCATCCTAAAAAAAACAGTGTTAAGATTGTAGGCCTATTTAAAAGCTTAGTAAGTAAAATACTAATAATTGTGCTAATTTTTAAAAATAATGTTAATATGGATTTCAATATATTTTTAACTCTGAGCCAGATTTTATTTATAAAACAAGTTTAATCTTAGAAATAAAAATCAAAAATATAACTACAGTAGAGCATTAATAATTCAGACATCAAAAATTCAAATCGTCAAGAATAAATATTATTTATAAAAATAACCAAAGTGGTATCAATATCATGGCCGCCAAAAAACGCACCTCAACCCTTGTTCAAAAGTAAATTGGGGGAGACTTTATATTCCTTCAGAATTTGTGATATTTAGCAACAACAAACCTATGTGTAATTTCATTGTTTAAATAAGCGAAAATGTTTCTACCTTAACACAGTTTTCGTAACCATCCTGCCTATACTTTATTTTTTTACTTTGGGTATATTTTCGAAAATCCGGACAAATCAATAATTCGAACTAGACTGATCCCCAATTAGTCCGCACTATCAACGCTCTACTGTAAATGGCACTTATAGTGTGATGTTCAATGAATGCAGCTAACAATACATAAGCGAAAAGAAGTTATAAACAGCTTTGTGTGTGTGTGTTGGAGATCTAAGTCAACTGATTTTAAATTCTTCAATTTAAAGAATATGATAATTAGATGCAGCTTTAACCATACCTAACTATAATAATTTGACTATTTAGTCCACCATGATATGTGCATTTGTACAGTTTTCATTGTACTATTTGCAACATAAAGCCCTTTAGAGTCAACGGTGGCATTGCTATCTGATAGCTCGAGACCTTAATCAATTGCTCATATTTTTCTGCATGTCCATCACAGAATCTGCCTTTAAACATGAGTGAAGAATAACCCTGGACAAGGGACGACTCTTGGATAGCTCATTGGTAAATGCATTGGCATATATACTAAACCTAAGGTCCTGGGATCGATTCCCATTTCCGGGTGTAATTTTTCAAATTGATGAATAAAGTCTTCGATGTCAAACAAATAAATTGGGCTAGTGTAAGAAAAACTTAAAATATTTGTGGGCCGCATTATTTTAGCTAGTTAATGATTAATATTATACAAATATCGTCACAAACAAAAAAAAGTAACATTATTACCAATACAATAGAAAAAATATGCTTAAAGATACTTTTGTTTGGGCAAGGAAACTTTTCAGATTGAAAAGTGTTTGGATGTACTTTTTTAATTTACCACGGCATCTTACTACCCGTTGGGGTTATATGCTTATTTTCTTTTTACACTAATGATTTTAAGGATTAGAAAGGTTATATTAAGAAGAAGTGTACCCACATTTACATGTAGTGTGGAAAGCCCTTTTGAAAAAATCACCCTGCGCACACTCGACCGAGATTCGAACCTCGATCTCCCAGTCATCGGCAGTTTAGTCTACTGCGAGATTAGCGCGCAGCCACCGAAGCTGGTTTTCGATGTACTAAAGTATTAAAGTATTCAAACTATTTTTTAGCGTTTCAATTATCATCTATAAAAAAAATCTTGCTAATAAGCTACATTTATAGTAAACGTCTATTAAATTTGAGAGAGGGAAGCGGAAGAGGGTATTGACACAGGTTGAGTACTTAAACACTTTTTTTTATTAACATGATGTTGGTACTCATACCCATCTAGTAAATCATGAAGCAATCAGTCTGCCCAATTATTGTATATATCCCATCATTAATGTTTCATTCAACGTGTAAACAAAGATATTAACAGATTATACTCAGCATTACCCTTAAATTTCCAACTCTTTGCACACTTTAAGGTAATTCGACCATCAAAATTTTAATGCACAATTTTAACGAGTGTATTATAATAATAAGCTATAAATATTCATTCAATGATTTCAAATCAATACAATTCAGGAGTTATACTAAAGGGTCAAACTTGCTATTTAATGCTTTTCCTGTTCTATTGTTAAGATAAAGTATTTTATAAAGTAATGTATGAGGCTGAAATTTAATAGAACTAGAGATTAACATGAGGTGTACAGAAGTAAATATTGAAACAGGAAAAGCATAAAATAGCAAGTTTGACCCTTTAATATAACTCCTGAACTGTAATGATTTGAAATCATTGAATGAATATTTATAGCTTATTATTATAATACACTTGTTAAAACTGTGCAATAAAATTTGGATGGTCGAATTACCTTTAAAGTGTGATAGAACTATCCCAATGAACTGTACAAACAAGTGAAATGAAGACAGAAACTATTAATAATTAAAATGTAAGTAGTTTATGGCACACTACATATTGTAGGCTAATATAAAAATATGCCTTTATTAAGCAACCAGTGCAAATAAACATAACTAAGGTGTTATATACACTATATGTCCAAGAAATCATTTCATAAAATGGTGCCAGATAACACAAAGAATATAATATATTGTCATATTTAATATATAATGTTTTGGCATAAAAGCGAGCACCTGTCGTAGCCAAAGTAACATACTAACGAGAAAATAATTGTCCTAAGCTACTTGCATTGAATAATATTATAAATTAGTTTGTTAAAAAAAAAATTGTTATTTATGCATTTTATCACTCAATGCATGTTATGTGACTCATTTTATTTATTCAGCAGAATTGTGGGTATCTTTACTAGTGAAGCTAAGTTTAGATTCTAAAATACTATGACAATTCTTATATTAGATAATATACATCACTATATTGTCCTTGAAGGAAATCAAATTTATGTATAAAATATAAATTTAGAAAACATTGAATAAAGGTGTTAAACAAGTCTTTTAAACTGTACATGATCTTACTTAAGACTCATCAACAGAGCAATGTTTTTTGTAAAAAAAACAAAATGAAAAGACTGCCAACACCACCAGTATGCAACTAACTAACAGCATCTAGTAAAATGTTCACCATAGTCAACTATCATTTGTATAATTATTTGAGTAGATCTATAGTATTCAGGTTGGGATGTAGGGGACGCAATAAAAGGTCAGCCCTTTTGCAGTTTTTATATCAAAACATTTTTTTTTGGTCAAACTAAATAAAATATTGTTTCTATACAAACAAAGTTTAATTTTCTTCACATGGTGATATCAACAGTTGCTTAATATCCGTCATGATCGTGTCGGCATTAGATGAGATGCTTTTTAAATTAAGAGAAAGAGTTTTTTATGAAATTCCCGATCACTCTTGACAGATATTCAACAACTGTTGTTATCAGTGTGTGAAGAAAATTAAACTCTTATGTTTGTACTGGAGCAATAATTGATTTATTTTGACCAAAAATATGTTTTGCTATAAAAACTGCAAAAAACACTGGCCTTTTCTTGCGTCCTTTTCCACCTTCACGTTAATATAAGACCAAAGCCTAATTTTACTAAGTCTTTTTAGTCTTTTTGCTAAAACTTAACATAAGTTGAAGTGAGTGAGCGAGTGATAAGAGATAGAGATACTTTAATATTAACTGCACCTTGAACCAAAATCAATTTTAATTAAAATAATATTAAATTTCTAATTAAATATTCTATTAACAAAGACGGTATACAAACTGGTCTTACATTTTACATAACAATGATATAATGTGGATTATCAGTTACAGGGCAGATTCCTCTAAAAAGTCTATAATACTGCTAAATTCTTTGGGTTTCAAGTTAATGCGATTTATACCTTCTGGTTAGCAAAGAGTTGGTTGTTTGATTGCTAATGGCTAACATACTGGAGTTTTTCCATTTGCCTTCGTACATCCCTATAGTGATGGGTTAGTTCATTGCCTCTAGAGCGCTACAGTGGACTAGATTATCTTTATTCATTGTTTATATTCATAGAGGTGGGAAACAATCAATTACGGCCTACATACAACCAGAAAAGAGGGACAGCGGATATTCTTAAGCTATCTGGGCGGAGTGTATTGTTGTCAGTGATAAGGCTCTATCTTTTATTTGTACTGTATAAAGGATAAAGGGGGCATGCTACAAAACTGACACAGCCAGCCGCTGGAAACAGTTCATGTTGATAATGATGAGCTTGTAAATTATTAACTAAAAAATTTAATAACCTTGACATTTACTAGTTTAAAACACAAATTATTCCTTTGTGAACACAAATATTATTATTATTATTATTATTATTATTATTATTATTATCACCGCGTCTTACTACCCGTTCAGGTTATACGCACTTACGCTAATGTGTAATGTTAGGGTGATTGTGAGATGAAATGGAGGACCTACAGTTTAACGTGGAATCCGAACCACGGTGGAGGCCTGGCATTCCACACATTCACAAGTTGTGATTAATACAAGTCTTGTCAGAGGTGAAGGAAGGGTTTGGCAATCAGATAAATCTATGCCGGGACCGAAGATTGAACCCCGGACCCTTAGCACAGAAATCCGACACCTTACCCCTAGACCACCAGGTCACCCGTGAACACAAAAAATTAAGTTGTATATACCTGCTTCGGTGGCCGCATGGTCTAAGGCACTACTCTCGCAGTAGACTAGACTGCCGATGACGGGAAGAAGGAGGTTCAAACTCCAGTCGAGTGTGCTGAGGGTGGTTTTTTTCAAAATGGTTTCCCATTCTCCCTCTACAAAAATGTGGGTAAATTTCCTCTAAATTGCACTTTACTCACCCCTACCCCTTCAGTTTAAATAAACAGACAGTAAGATGCAGTGTAACAAAAGAACATATATTCAGCAATACAGCCCTTTATTTGACCTGTGTTTCATCGGTGGAGGAAATGTTTCATTTGTCCGAAGCATTACTACGTCCATTTGCACAAGAATGAAAGAATTGTGCAAAGTTTTATTATAACATTGAACCATTAGTTAGGAAAGTAAATAAAATTCTATTTGAAGACAAATTAAGGCGTGAATTCTATTAAATTTAACATAAATATATTTATAAAAGAGATTATGTCAAGAATTGCCATGGCCAAGGAAGCTTTCAACAAAAAGAGGTTACTGCTGATCAGGAAGTTGAGTTTGTAACTGGGGAAGAAACTGATAAAATGCTACATTTGGAGCATCGCACTCACTGTATGGAGCAGAAACTTGGACTCTCAGGAAGATAGAAAAGAAATGCTTGGAGAGCTTTGAAATGTGCTGCTGGAGAAGACTTGAGAAGATCAGGCGGACAGACAGGGTGCATTGGAGGTCTAAGTTCCTTGACAAAAGAAATGGGCCTGTCGTAAGACAGAACATCTAATAATAATAATAATTAGTCAAGTGCCAGACTTGAATACTGTCAATAATCTTACTGACTTTTTTTTATGGTTTTAATACTAGGTTTGAAATTTAGTTAATTAAATGCGATTTAATACAACTAGGCCTACACTGGAAATATATTTAAGATGGGGTGCTAGTGAGCGTGAGTTTAGGGCAGTATTTTCGAAGTTTTTATAGCTTAAACATTTATTTGGCCAAAATAAATCAAATATTTCTTCTATAGAAACATAGAGTTTAGTTTTCTGCACATGCTAATCTCAACAGTTCTTGAATATCTGTCAAGGGTGTCCTGGAATTTAGTGACAACTTTTTCTCTGCATTTAAAAAGTTTGTCACAAAATGCCGCTATGCTCATGAGAGATATTGAAGAACTCTTGAGATTAGCATGTGCAGAAAGCTAAACTCTATGTTTCTATAGAAGAAATATTTCATCTATTTTTGCCAAAAAATGTTTATGCTCTAAAAAATGCGAAATTAATGCACTAAACTGGTGCTCACTAGCACCCCACCTTAAGTTTTGTTATAAAAAAAAAACCAAAAAATATATTTGATTGCATTTCATATTGTAAATTTCGATGAGCTTTGAAAAACCTTTGACGGTTTAATTTTTAACAAAAGCTATACCTTAGATTAGAAAGTAATCTAAAAAATACATAATTTCTTAAGGTTGTCCGATTGCATGTTATATTAAAGATACTCGACACAATCTAAGGAAGCTATTAGCACTTGTGATCACAATAGCACATCACTCGTATATCACCTGCTTTTGAGCCTACCAGTATTCGAACCAGCAGTGATAGTTGGACAGCATCTGAAGATGAACGCCTAAATGGTTTTGCATTACAAACCTAATACTATAAGCAACAAATTAAGTTCGTCTCAGCAAACATATGATGGTCTTAATCTTAAATACATGTAAGTATATCTAAAAAAAAAGAGAGAAGCTAGCCAGCAAAGAGATTTGAACTTGAAGAAATTTACTCAAAGTTTGGCGCCATTCTAAACACTTTACAAGATGCTGTTAGTCACATATTTTTCACAATAATATATATATGAACTAGTCTATGTGCAATTATGCACAGATTAATTATTATAATAAAAGGATTATAAATTATTTTTGGTTGAAAAAGAGGTTGATTTAAGTAAATATCATAAGAACAGGAAGTTAAATATTTAATCATTTGCAGCTTGCAATTCTATGTGAAGAAACTACAATGATATAAAAAAAACACATTTTCATTACTTTATCAGCCTTTTAGCTCAACCGTGCTCACAGTATTTCCAAATGAACACAACCTAAACTTTATATTGTGTTGATGGAAGCGTCTTTTAGTTAGGATGTCCCCCCGCCACCGCAGCATCCGGATTTGGTTTGTATATTAGACTCTTCCTCATCGTCTACGACTACCACGTTTCGCCGCATGCTACTTGTTCGACCCAACGAACTAGCTTTTTGCAGATCACTTTCTTGAGCTTGCTCAATCATACGCTGACTTAATTCAAGGAACATTTCTTCTATGCCCCTGTCTAGTTTAGCAGATGTGTGATAGTGCTTAGCTCCAACAGATTCGGCGTACCTGTAAATAAATCAAATGTTATAATTAAGAACAATTTTAATGTTGTGACTAACAACTTAAGCTAGAAATATCAGTTCTCAGAACAATTCTTTTTTATCTGGTATAAAGTTTTGACTAATCGATTCATTTTTGTCATCGCTCGTATGTCAAATGATTAGTTAAATAATATTAGGCTAGGCGGGGTTCACTGTTTACTATAATTACCAAACTGACCAAAGCTCTTTCCATTCAGATTTGGGCTAGGTGGGCAAAAAATGATATAAGAAATATTGTGTTTTGGATTAATGAGAATATTATCCTATTTCAGACACAAAGCCTTACCATATAGGTTCAGATTGATGAAGCGATACGAAAGATAAAAATTACATTTGTGGAAATGTAATGCAATATAGTTTAAAAACAATTTCTCACTAAATTCTATTTTAATTTTCGATTTTTCCTTCTTCAATTAATATAAATTTTGTAAAATTATAATTAATTTGAAAGATATGTATATCATAGTGCTACACAACAGTCAATAAACGCAATGGTTATTTGTAAAATAGCTTTGTACATTCAATATGTCTACTTGTTGGGAAGAGGATCGTGGAGTCGGAAGCAATTTTGGGTGGAGTCGGTAAAAATGTATTGACTTCGGCTTCAAAATAAAAACTTATAATATTATAACAATACATGGTAAATATATTACCATTTTAATTATATAATTTTTTATTACTTAAGACCAATATTTGTAATTTGATCTGACAAATTTATTCAAATATAAATTCATTACGGCAAATAAGCTTCTCATGAAGTTATCTGTATTGGAGAAGTTTTACTGCGGTAATTAAATTTGTTATTAATAATTAATACACTTTAAAGTCTGTTCACCGTAGGAATTGTTTTCTGAAAGGCCTTTTTCCCTAACGGAAAGCTATTATATAGTAGGATATGGGTAGGAAAAAAGACCTTTCAGAGAGAAATTCCTACCGTGAATGGAGTATAGCTATTTATGTAGGTGTCTGAGTTGGACAGTATAGACATAGAGGAGTCGGAGGCTTGGCGTACCGACTCCACAGCCCTGGTTGGGAATACCCTACTCACTCTTCTGCATTTTGTACAGACACAGTCCTCTGCTTCTCTAAATCTATTTTATTTCCAGCTATAACAAGGCAAATGTCACTTCCGAGCATTTTCTTCAGTTCTTTTACCCAATTCTTCACCTGTAAAACAAACAAAATAATAGTTTATAATGCTTGGTTATGTTAAATTTGATCTACTGTACACTTTGTAGTGATTATAATTGTTATTAATATTTAATAGATATAGAGGACAACCAACATTCAGTCCCCGGCCATTATTTGTTGTGTATGCCCTAGTCTTAAGTGGATTATAAGGGATATGAAGCTACGACAGGCCAAGCAAGCCGGTAGTGAAACATATACGGCTTGAATAAAAACTGACCCGAAGGCTGGAAACAGTAATGGATGCAAAATTTTTTTTTTTAAAATATCGGTATATAGAAGGCTGCAAAGTCAATGTAATATCCCATTATTTAACATCAAGATAAGAAAAACATGAAAAATATGAATTTTTATATAAAAAATAAAATAGTAATTATAAAACACTTAAGTGATGAAAAGAAAGCACCAAAAAAATAATATGTTTTTTACCGCATCTCACTACTTGTTTGGGTAGTTACGCTAATGTTTTTTTGGAAAAGAGTAAGATTAAATTTAGAGGAATTGTATCACATTTTTGTGTAGGGAGATTAGAAAATAATTTATGGAAAAACCATCGTCGGTACATCCTAAATGAGACTCGAACCCTGATATCTCTGTCATCAACAGTCCAATCGCTTGTGAGAGTGTGTCCTTAGACCAGTGATCCGCAAACGGTGTGCCGTGGTACACCACGATGGTGAATTAGGTGTGCCTTTCAGTTACAGCCCAAAGCGCCAAATACATTGCTGTTCAACAAGAACACAAATGAGGTTGGTACGAGCAGAAGCAGTGCATGTCCACATTTCTTACTTACTCAAACTTTATATTTTTGTATTAGGTGTTCTGTCTTAAGACAGGCCCTCTGCCTCCTTCAGCTCCTAGAATATTTTTCTTTCCTCCGAGTCATTACTCGTACTTACTAGTATCTTAAATACAGATGACAAAATCAAAAGCTTTCACACGAAGTTCTAGATATGGTTCACCCAAATTAATAATGAGTGTTGAACTAATTGTTTCCAAATGTTAAAGAAACGACCAATCTCATACCCGATAAATTGGACTATCAAAGACATGATTACACTTGAACCAGAAATCCCATTGAAGTGTAGTTCTAAACTCTCTACACTTGACAGAGAAATATTTTTTTATTATTTAAATATTGTTAGGATATATTTTTTAAATATAGTAAAATGGTTTCCATGGTGTCGATTCTAACGTCTTCTAATGAAAACTATAAAATAAAAATGTGCTATGACGTGACGCCTGATAAGAGGTGTACTACATAAACCAAGAGTTATACATAAAGTAAAATTGGCTCTAAAAGAAAAATTCTGCCGGCGTTCACATCACAGTCTCATTAGAACAACATACCGGTACGTAATGAAAAAAATTACAAGTCATTTTTGACTATCTTTGTCCCCTAAAAATCGATACAATTACACCTAATAATTTGGGGTAAAGTGCTCGCCTCAGTAACCCGATGTTTGTGGGTTCAAACCAAGCCGAGGTCGACTGACTTAACTTGAGGGATAAAGATCGGTAGCAAAACTTCCTTCAGAGGGGAGTAAATCCGTCAGTCCCATGTCGATTGTGGTGTGTAAAAGAACTCTGGAAGGTATAGGCAGGGCCTTTCGCTCTCGCTCATAGAAATTCTCATGTGTTGATATAATCAATCAATTCAGAAAGTGCACGTTAAATAGGCCTACTTTAAATTACTAATAATTAGACCTATATGACTTAAGAGAGAACTGGTTGAGTACCATTACTTTTTTTTTAATAAATACATAATTTGAAGGTTGATGTGTCCCGTTTATTTATTTATTTTTGTAAAAGTCATTAGGAATCACTTTCAGTTTATTGTAGAATTCTAGTGATAGCATTCATGTTAATATTACAACATACCTTCTGAAAAGAATCTTCATCTGTTATATCATACACCAATATAGCACCATTAGACATTCTATAGTATATAGGTCCTAGTGCGTGGAACCTTTCTTGACCTGCTGTGTCCCATATTGATAAGTTCACCCTTTTCCCAGAAATATTTATCTTCTTGTTCAAAAATGATGCCTGTAACTCAAAAAGATTACAATTAGGCAATAATGTGGATAAAATTAAGAAGAAGAAAAAAAAAGAAGTTTTTCTATGAATCTAAGTCTTACAAATATGCTGTCTTTCTTCTAAAAACAGAGATATTGTCAGGTTAAAGAAAGTACAAATGTTGGTGGCGAAGGTTTTAAATAGATGGAGAAAATATGGGGTGAAAGTTTATGACAGAGGTAACGGAAACATGACAACCCCACAGATATATATACATGCCTAAACATGCCGATTATGCAATAAACTGTGCATAGTTATAGCTCAAAAAACAACTCTGTACTTAATACATCCTTACAAACTTGCTCCCCACTTCCCTATCCTTGCACACTCCCTTCACTTCAACAACATCAACACATCGAGTCATACATGTCCTTTTATTCTTAAAACTTTTAATGTTTCTATTTTTCACACATTCGTCTAAAACATTTAGCCACTTCTTACATTGCCTACCCCTTCCTTTTGATCCACACACTCTACCTTCATACATTTGCTTTGTCACTCGATCCACACTCATCCTCTCAATAAGTCCGAACCGACGTAAGGTGCTTCTTTCACACTAAACCGTCAGATTCCCTGTGAGATTTAGAGCATTAATCTAGATCAGAATGGAAGTGGATATACTTTGCTTACGGTTTAGGGCAGTGAATTAAGAAGGGGGGAAAAGATGATTATTGGATCAGCTTTGCAAATTAAGTTATTCACAAAAAAAGATAACAAGGTCAGAATCCTAACAATAAAATAATTTGTTGCGGAATGGATGTGGGTAAATGTGTATTATAAAGATTGCAAAAGATTCAAACTTTGATCGTTCATAGCTGAGCTAAATAAACCCTTAGAAGAATCTAGGTGCAGCAGCACAATCACCATAGTCAACACAGATCGGACAGACCCAAAAAAAGACATAGCTCGACCTTGATTTTCTCACAAATAGACATTCAAAACAACTAGGTATTAGAAAAAAAAAATTTGTTAGTAATTAACAATAATGAAATTGTAATTACTATTATTATTATAGTTTTAGATGTAGAGATGTATAAAAAGTGACAACTGCAGATAACAAGATGTGACATATGAACATGTGAAAGAGATCTAGGCTCTATCCGAATAGTCAAGTACATTTGACTTGATGCAGACTTGATGACTTTACACTTAACACGCACTTGAGATCGAAGACTGCAACAGACTTTTTGAAAGGCAAAATATCCTTTTCACAACCGCAAGTCCGCAGTGCTGCTTCCTGCCAATAATCTTAGAAACTATTTTAAACGCCATCTATCAGCCCGATTTAGTGTAGGCCACTTACAGATTTGTGCAGACTTATTTTCACTGCACATGACGAATTATCCAACACAACACAGCACAACACAATACAACTCTACAACACTGCAAAACAACCAGTATATTTAACGTACATTATCAAAGATCACATTACTCTATGAGGTCTATCTCTAGCAGACGAAAAATTAAACAATTGCCGATCAAAACGGCATCGGTGGCGTGTCCAGAGTAACTTGCTGTCGCCCTTGGACCCAAGGGCGTGTGAGGGGTGCATTAGCACACTTCACGACTATTTGGACAGATCTGCACTTGATCACGTGATTGCTAATGCAACTATCAAATGAACGTCAAGGGTCAACGGCAAGTGAAGTAAACTATTTGAATACCGCCCTAGTAACTTTCCTAGTTATCAAATATGTTAATTTGTAAGAAAATTAGGATATGAACAAACTTAAAATACATGTTTAATATATTATGGTAGCTTGTTTATAATAATAATAATATTACTACCCGTTCGGATTATACGCTTAAGTACTAATTACACTATTGGATTAGGAATTGGGAGGGTTGAATTTAGAGGAAGTGAACCCGAGTTTGCGTGGAGGGAGAGTGGAAAACCATTTAGGAAAAACCACCCTCAGTTCACCCGACCGAGATTCGAACCTCGATCTCCCCGTCCTCGGCGGTCGAGCTCAGCACGACTAGCGCGTTAGCCAACTACGCCACCGAGGCGGGTAGCTTGTTTGTAATTGTTTTTTTAATTAATAAGACAGCAGTTAGTGTAAACAAAACAAACCAGACTACAATAGATTTGGAAATATGATAAAATGTCAGAAAAGGGGGTGCAAAACTCTTACCAAATTGAAATTGATTATATTTTACTTGTAGTCTTATTAAGAAATGTAAACATAAAAAGTAATTATAACTTACTTGTAAAGTAGTTATATGTTTGTCATTAAATTTATCTTCTACGTATCTTAAGACAACAGACGTCTTTCCAACACAACCTTCCCCCAAAAGCACAACCTTAAAGTTGTAACCGCCTGAACTAGTTGATGTCCCTGTAACTCCTGCCATAACTTAGACAAAAGTTTGTATTTTAAAAAGTACAAAATAAACAAACGCTTAAATAGCTCTTCAAAATATTAGCGAGGGATCTATTTCAACATCTTGATATTTACACTATCAACTCAAAATCCACAACAAATCAGCTGTTTATAAAAAGTGATTTTACTGACAGATAGATATACAGTGCAAATATTTACAAATCATATGTAGTCTGCGAAAAATTTAGCAACATTTTCAATCATTCTAAATTATATAGTTTTAGTACTTTATCACTAGGTGGCAGAAATATAGATGCGTTTATTAAAAAGATAGATAGATGGTGTGCTTTCCGTAAAAAATCAACTTTACCACAAATCACCTACACTCTAGAAATTAAACGATACACTACCACCGGAACTTCGGTAAAAATATAGGCAAAAACCTCACGACCATCCATTTTCCATTAATTCTGTTTAAAAAAATGAATTAATTAATATTATCCAAAAAATAAAAAAGATATTTAATTTATATTTTTATGTTTAAAACAGGAAAAACCAATAAAACAAAAATATTATACCTCTACTAGTAATTTAGTAACAGTACTAGTAGTGGAAATATGAATGCTAGTCTTCAATATAATATACAAATATTTTCTGGGATTCCACTCAATTCCCAGGCTCCTCTGCAACCCCCTCTCATAGGACCACCTGCAGTGGAAGCATATCTTAGACTCTGAGTGGAAGTGACTCAAATACTGCATCCTACCTTAAATGTGCCACCGATTTACTTTTCAGAGTAAATGGTCAACTTGCATAAGATGTAAAAAAAATTATTTAAAAAACGTGATCAAAACCCAATTTTTTGTCGAGAAAGTTTTAATTGCCAAAAGTGACAACAAATCAATGGTCTTGCAGATCATAATGGTTTGGCGAATGAATCTGGTATCTCCTATGGTGAATGGACTATAGATTAAAATTATTATGTAGCGTACAGTGTTTGTACATGATTTAATAAGTTCTGGTGCTTCCCTTTTGAAAGCATTATAGCTTGACTTAATGCGTCATTGTCTTGTAAATAAAAAAAGTATATAATATCACAAATACAAAATGTCATTGGCATACATGCAAAGTCTAGGAGTAATAAGTATATAATATAAATTGTAACTAAATTGTCATACTTACAACTAAACATGTATTTATTATTTATGTTTTGTTGATAAAGTATCGGTTTAAATTTAAAATGTCTTTTAATATTGATATTTATTTGACCATTTCTATTTTTTAATATAAAATACTTTAATATACAATACCGCTAACATTTGACCAAGCTTGCGTATCAAACTTGCGTAGTAACGTGTTTGAGTTCTGCCGTCATCTGTGTTGTCAAGGTAAGCATCCAGCGGATTTTCAAATTTTGTTTCAAAAAATTCTTGTGTTAAACTACTTTTAATAACAATAATTTTCTGTTTAATATAAAACTGTTCTATGGTCTATCGGTTATTTTGGTAATAATCTTAATTATTTCTATTTTCTGTTTACTGTCGGCGTCCAAACTCCATTGTGAGTATGCACTGTGAAAATAAGAAATCCATAAACGAGACAATAGGAAACCTAATGTCAAAATCATAGTAAAAGTAACAAATTTTCTTTTGGTTTACTTATTACTCAATAACAATTGTTTTTATATTCTTATTTAACTGCAAGTCGAGAGTTCATTAAAAAAATACAACTCTAAAAGTTTTAGACTTTTTTTTTAAGTTAGATAAAAATCTAAAAAAATAACTTATGTTTGAAAATACACACTAAGGCTAGTACTTTCATTTATGCCAAACTTCAAGTAACATTGATCTTTAGTGTTTAATTATCTTAATACATAATGCAAACTATGTCTAGTCTTGCTTAGTTTGGGGCCCACACTTATTCAGGGTTGTACCATTTTGGGGTTGGGATTTTTAAATTGATAAATAAATAAAATTATTTTTTTAAGAATAATGAATTTAGAGATTACTGCGAACATCATATAATTTGACATCAGATTAAAAATTAGCAAAAGATATAGCCCGAAAATGCATGCTATTACTTGGTCAGTAAGTTGTTAACATCTCGCCTGCCTTCACGGACTGTAAAACTCAGAATATATACAAAACAATAATTTACCGGTTCTCGAACATGATTTCTTCCCATATAGATGACAAAATAAATTTAGGGTGATCGGGAACAAGGTGCTTAAGAAGATATTTGGTCCAAATAAGCATGAGGTTATTTAGGAATGGTGTATGTTACATAATAATGAGATACATACCCTGTACTCATCACAAGACATTGTTAGGATACCTAATCAAGTCTCATAGATTACGGTGGGCAGGGCATGTAGCGGGAATGGCAGATTCTAAAACTATGTTCCTGGTATTGATTGGCAAACCCAATAGGAAGACCTAGATGCAGGTGGGAGGATAACATTAGAATGGACCTGAAAGAGATAGAGTGTAATGAGGTGGACTGGATATAATTAGCTCAAGATAGGGATAGGGTCTAATTAGGTGGACTGGATATAACTAGCTCAAGATAGGGATAGGGTGTAATGAGGTGGACTGGATAGAACTAGCTCAAGATAGGGATAGGATGTAATGAAGGTAGACTGAATAGGACTAGCTCAAGATAGGGATAGGGTGTAATGATTTAGAGTGGATAGAACTTATTCAAGATAGGGATAGGATGTAATGAAGGTAGACTGGATAGGACTAGCTTAAGATAGGGTTAGGTGGTGTACTTTAGTAAGTGTGGTTATGAACTTTCGATTTTCTAATGCCGTAGAAGTAAATAAAGAATTGTAAGAGAAATAAGAGTTAAATGAGCATGGCAAAATATATAAATGCACTATCAAACATTCACATGACATCTTAAAAAATAGGCTATATTTTGTTACAGTTAATGCCTCACTTGTTTCAATTTCTTCAAAAGTTTAGGAATACTATAACAATAAAATTGTTCTCCAGACATGCTATTTACATTTTATTAAAATGTTAAAATTCCCTTTATCAATTTATCAGACTGTGCATCTTTCTCTCTTTTACCCATTGTCAACCCCGAAGCCCATTTGTAAATGTGTATAATTATTTATGGTTTGACATTCACCAGAAAATCATAAGTTTTACCAACAAACAATAAGTTCATTTTTAAATTAACCAAATAAAAGACCAGTTTAATCTACAATATGATCTAATAAGTGACTCTTATTTATTTGTTTTTTTTGTTCTTATTAATGTCGTATGTCTCAAACCCAATAATTTTGCCTTGGAAAAAATCCATCCTGAGATATATTTTACGTGTCAAAAAGAGGACATGTCCGGATGAATGATGACGAATGTTAGCTTTGCACTTATTTCACAAAATTATTAGTATTGGGCCAGTTCTTAATTGCTTTATATTTTGTTTTGTTTTTATACCTTTTCCTGATTTCAGATTCTTTTAAATTACTCAAACTAATCAAAAGCATTTTTTTTCGCCAATACATAAACAAAAAAAGTTATATCACTAACTAGGCCTACTAACTAATAATTTGTAAACCACATATTTTTAAACTATTTAATAAAATAAATATTTACCTCCTTTAAGACAACATCAAATATATATATATATATATATATATATATAGTGTGTCCACCTTATCTTTTTACCTGTATGACAGTTCAAAAATCATACGTTTAGGTTTTGGGCTGCCAACACTTGTATATGATCACTGTTTTGTTATAGATGACAAGTTTTTTAACTACAATTTACATTTTACATTTAAAATAATGTAACCTAAACTTAAGTTTTCTCACACACTTTCATTACTTTTAATAATTCCTTTCTATCCAATCCGAAACAGGATTTTAAACATAATTAAAAGTACTAATTCCTCGTTTTAGACTGTTATCGAATGTGTGTAATATAGTGCATACATTAATGCCTTTTAATACAGGCATCATATTTACTTGTAAAAGAGAAAATACTTGTAATATTTCAAAGTTATTTTATGATTATTTTATCATATTTTAAAATATTTAGCTGAATAAAATATTTTTATCCACTTTGTGGGTGCATCATTGTAAAGAAATTGTTTTCTACACTTTATATGCATTTCTTCTGAATTAAACCTTTCTCATCCCCAACACATTAACGTAATTAACTTACATATGCATATAACCAGAACGGTTACTAAGACATGATGATAAGAAAAATTAATTTAACTCAACCAGCTCATATTCATTTATGTATATGTATTTATTTTAAAAAAAATGTAAAACTGGAACAAGTAATTAATTTACTGAGAATTAACTTTATACGAACCAAAATTGATTCCAGTTTATAGGTAGGTTATATCCTTCACATTTTTTATAGGACTTTTGTTATCGGCCTATGACCCGAATGGGTATAAAATGCAGTGCTAAAACAACTTTTGTTCAATTTCTTCACCATATTAGATAAATATATCACTTGTTTTGACTTATCTGCTTTATAAAAACTATTTCAGATTTGTATTGATTGATTCACCTATCATAATTACATTAATAAATGTAAATTTAGACAAACTAGACTAGGCCTCTGGGATTTGGGACAAGAATTTTTTAAATTTATGTTTAACTAATTGGGACATGGAATAGTTAAGAAGAATCGATTTGTGCTAGTAAATAACATCTTAATTTCAAACATAGTTTTTTTTGATGCCAAGATATCTGCTGTAACTCATTAAAAAAGTCATGAATTAATTTTTTGATGCTCATGAATATTGTTGGCTAAATTATATCTACTTCCTCATCCTTAAAACTATTAGCGTAACTAGTACATAAGCGTAAATCCCGAACGGGTAGTAAGACCCTGTGCTAAAAAAAATTGTGAAGAGGTTTGACATATTTGTCTTTTATATCACAAATTTAAATTAGAAAAGTAATAAAAAAATATCCATTGCCTCTAATAAAGATTATTATGAAAATTATATTTTTTCCCTGAAAAGCCTGGTAAGTCCGGAAATTTCAAAACTTAAAATTTATATGAACCCTGTATTTGGAGTATAAATGCATAGCTATTTGTTTCACAAAAATTTTGTTCACACTAATGTAGTAGTATACATTCGTAAGAGTTTTTGAGACTTAAAATGTTATAAGAATAAATTGAAACATTAAGAAAAAAAGTAAAATTAGTGTTACAAGGATTTAATTTGAGAGTTTTTGACGAATTTATAACATCTATACTTTTACATGTCTCCATTCTCCTCTCAATGATAATTAAAATTGGTTATAATTATTTAGCACCACGCCTTACTACCCATTCGGTTTATGTACTAATTACGCTAATGGGTTAGGAATTGGGAAGGTTGAATTTAGAGTAAGTTTATTATTATTATTATTTAGCACCGCGTCTTACTACCCTCGGGTTATACGCTTAAGTACTAATTACGCTAATGGATTAGGAATTGGGAAGGTTAAATAGAGGAAATGAACCCGCATTTGCGTAGAGGGAGAGTGGAAAACCATTTAGGAAAAACCACCCCCAGTTCACCCGACCGAGAT
>CABFWB010002895.1:74013-93625 GCA_902151455.1 Timema bartmani | reverse complement strand
GTCCCCAATCGTCACCACAGAACATTTCGAGTAATCATTCAAATACAAATGCACTGCACACATTTCTGGCATATCGTAGGTGTTTTCTTTCCCCTTTAACTTCCATACCTCATGCAAGCCGGGAGCTGAGTTTAATAGCAGACATTCATAACGCATTTTAAGTCAAATTTAAATAAAAATAAGCTAAAAATGTAACTCCTAAAATGCCCTTTTATGAATGTGTATTTTGTTTAAAGTTTTAGATATCTGAGAGAGCAAAGGAAAATTATAGGAACATAGTGTATTGATAATGATTTTTAAAAATTATGTGGATTTATTATTTTAATAAGTACGTTTAACACCAGGGTTATAAACAGCTTAGTGTAAGGAGTAGAGATAAGGAAGATAGTTGAAAATACTAGCTTGGAGACAGGATGGGAAATAAATATTACTGGAAACATCCCGTGTGGAAGCCGCCAGTACTGTTGTAAGGGGAAATTTAAACCGTGAGCTCCCCGTAAATCGTTAACAAATACAATGCAAGTATAGCGTTTTATACCACGTGGCCACTGGTGCTGATATTATTACTATTATGATCAAAATATAAGTTTGTGATGCTCTTAAAATACAATGCTCTCAACGCT
Source organism: Timema bartmani (assembly GCA_902151455.1). NCBI lineage: Eukaryota > Metazoa > Arthropoda > Insecta > Phasmatodea > Timematidae > Timema > Timema bartmani. The sequence continues at coordinate 93,002 of CABFWB010002895.1, read as the reverse complement.
GAATTCGGACATATTTAGGCCAATAGTTCTAGGGATAAGGAAAGTTATATTAATAGTGAGTTTAACTGCATTTGCGTTGAGGGAGAATGTAAAAATATTCTGGAAAAACAACCCTTATTACGCTCGACCGAGATTCGAACCTTGATCTCCAAGGTACGGCAGTCTAGTCTGCTGTAAGATTAGCGCGTTAGACCGTGCGACCACCGAAGCGGATAGAAATATTTATTTGGTTGTATTATGAATGACTTAAACTTTCTTATAGGGTATGATTATATTTAAAAAGATGATCAACGTAATCGGCCATTTCTTCGTATATTATTAAATTAGGGAATCTTTAAATTATTAATCTTGTTCCATATTATTTTCTAAATAGTTATTCTTTAATATTTAATGCTATTTATTTTGCAATTTAGTAGAACCAACCAAGGCTATTTTTAATTCTTTGTGAATATTTTAATTTATAATCTAGACTATTTAATACATTTATATAATTAATGTCCCAATAACACTAAGTCTAGCAAATACTATATATATTCTTGTTGAATGAATACAATTAATTTAACTGACAGAAATATTGCATAGTTTCTAAATGCATTTCCTTTCATTTCACGAATTAGGTGTACTGTACATAGTTCACAAATTAAAGTAGATACAGTAGATATATAAAATAATGTTTTAAGAGTCCGGTACTTTAGCTCAGTCTGTAGCGTGTCTGCCTACTGAGCTGAAGGTCCAAGGCTCGATTCCCGGTATGGTAGAAAATGTATCATTGGTGAAATGTGGGTTTAACATTTCCCAGGGAGGAATTAACGGCCGGGATCTGGATTTTATGTCTGTTTTAGATTTAAGTTCGTTTATAAATCGTGTGCTGCTATAATCAATCGGTTCAGAAAGTGCACGTTAAACTCCTCAAACACATGGAGAAAAAATACTAGTAAGGAACTAATATTTCTCGGGAAGACGCTGTTTGGTGACAAAGTTAAAAATATGGCCTTAAAGAATTTCAATATTATTCAAGTTGGACAATTACCTAGAAACAAGAAATATTAATCAATGCACTATACTGTAGGTTAGATTATATTTTAAAATCTAAAAACCTGTTAGGAAAACACCTATGTAATTTATACATGTCGATATACATTAATTGCTTGGTTTTAGAAATCCTTTCGCCGAATTGTAAGGTGCTTGATAAACAAAAAAGTGAAAAACAATCATATGAAAAAATAATAAATTCATTCTGAGTTTTGTTAGACGTATCTGATGAAAAAATGATTATTTTCCTTCACTTTTGGGCAAGGATGTTCCTATATGCAACAAGAAGTATAGTTATTTCTTATTCTATAGACAACTTATCAAAATTGTGATCATGTTTATCCTTGTTTATTATAAGAGTAGTTCCACACCGTCCGAATATGCTGCCCATTCACGCTCTGCCTATTTTATTTCTCACCTACCTCTTTAATAAATGCAGGCCTAACTGGTGTGAAAACTAATTTCACGGACAAGTGGTCTACAAATTATTAAGACTCGCTGGAGCTTCACCATGGAAAGCCTGGATTTAAAATATAAACTATTAATTTAAAAACAAAAAAATATGTTTGCTACAAATAAACCTATTATTAAAGTGATATTTTAAACATAAAAACACAAAAAAGAATAAAGAGAGACNCCCATTCACGCTCTGCCTATTTTATTTCTCACCTACCTCTTTAATAAATGCAGGCCTAACTGGTGTGAAAACTAATTTCACGGACAAGTGGTCTACAAATTATTAAGACTCGCTGGAGCTTCACCATGGAAAGCCTGGATTTAAAATATAAACTATTAATTTAAAAACAAAAAAATATGTTTGCTACAAATAAACCTATTATTAAAGTGATATTTTAAACATAAAAACACAAAAAAGAATAAAGAGAGACACACACACATGAATTAAACACAATAGGGTGTGCACACGAACCTTGTACACAAACAATAAACCAAAGCGATATTTTGATGAATGTGGATGTCTAAGTCAGTTAATTATCATTAAGATATTTAATATACGTTTTATAAATATATATATATATGCTACACCCCATTCGTGAATTGGCCCAGTTCATGAATCGGGCAAATTTCTGCCCACTTCGGGAAGTGGCCTTTCCTCCTGATCATTTCACGAGCTGGGCAAAAAATAGTCCATTTCATGAATTGTGCAGCTCCAATCGTTACCCAATTTATGAACTGGATGAGATTTTGCCCTGTTCGTGAAATGGACAAGCGAAGAACAGGTTAGTTCTTTAAGCTAATCTAACTTTTAATCTTTTTAGAATGGGAGGTTGGGTGAGTTATTTTAGGTCACTTTAATATAATATCTCAAAACGAAATCCAGTTAAGCTTGTAGTAGATAGTACAAGAAGCTCCAGTTCATGAAATGAGCAAGAGTTAATGCTATTTTTGCCCAGTTCATGGAATGGTCGAGTGAAGAAGCCAGTTCACGGAATGAGCAGAAATTTGTCCTATTAAGGAAATGGGAAGTTTCATTATTGAAGTGTAACATATAAATTTATTTCATTACTAATGAATATTTAAAGCAACTTTTAGAAAATACAAATTTTTTACGGTTAATATTGATAGTAATTTGATAAGTGTTATTTTATAGGTATAATTGATATCTACCAAAGTGACATTTGCAGATTACATTATTTGACGTATCTATGCGCGAATGTATATCTAGTAATTTTTTCTAGTTATCAGATATGTATTTTGGTAACCCCATGAATAATAATAATACTAATAATAATAACTGTATTATTCATCTGTGTCAGAGAACGGCCCCACAGACCGAGTTGGAGCAAACTCCATCCCACGACTTTAGAATGACAAATACATTACATGTGTAGAATAAAAAATAAATTATAAATTAAAGACAATTTCAGTCATCTAATTAAAAATAATTAATGTTAATAAAATAATATATTGTTCATGTTTCATCTTAGATTGGTTTTTTGCGTTACACATAATGTTTTTTATTTTTATATTGTGTTTGAGAAATGTATTATTTTTGTGTTGAAAAATAAATCATGCACAAAAAATCTATATTTTTTGGTAGACCGCCCTTTCACTTAAATATTCGATGTGACCCTTAATCCAAAAAGTTTGCCCAGACTTGCCAGAGACAAATAAATAGCTGTAGGCCTACCTAAGGTAGTCATGTTCAACAATAGATGTATACAGGCCAATTTTCGTTAAAAAAAGTATATGACAGCTATAAATGCTACTAGATCAACCTTCACGTATTCATACGTCAAGACATGTGATCTTCACATGTAACTTTCGATCGATATTATCAAGGCCCATAAAATAACAATAATACATATTTTATAATTTTATTTTTAAAATTTATTTGAGGTATTTAACATGCACTTTCCAAACCGACTGATTATATCAGCACACGACTTATAAACTAACTTAAATCTAGAACAAACACAACATCCAGCCACCGTTCGTTAGTTCATCGCTGTGAAAGGGTAACCCACATTTCCCCAATGATACTTTTTTCGACCATGCCGGGAGTCAAACCCGAGACCATTAACCCAGTAAATAGACACGCTACCGACTGAGCTAAGGTGTCGGGAAAAATCTTATCAATGTTAACCGTAAAAAAGCAGACCGTAGTTGAATTCTTTAACCCCCTCAGTCAATGAGACAAGCCCCTAAAATAAAACACAAATCAAAACATTATTTTGATTGATTATTTTCCGGATGGTAAAATTTTTTTCTTTTTTTAAATTAGGAGTGAGCCAAGTGAAAACCTGTGATTGCAATGAGCACCACCCTCGCTAACCGGTTCCTATGTAGAGGTGCAATTATAATCAGCCTACTAAAGGTCCCATGATGGTTGGTACGGGGGGGGGGGGAGAGGAGAGGCCCACCCATCCTGTTCCGTCGGTCCACTTGCGGTGTCTTGAAGTGTTCCTCCTCTCCACCACAAGGTCCGAGATGATAGGTCCATCTTCTCCTCGGAGAGACACATTCCTCAAGTCTTTCTCTTCAAGCCGTATGCTGCGAGAAAGTTTCAAGTAGGTTGGAGGCAACATTAATCTCTGCGGTCCAGGTGGCAGGCGTGACAGCGCATTCTGTCTGCTGCTGAAATATACAGACGCTAAACTCGAGAGGGAAAATAGAAGTAGAAGAGGACAGAAAATGGCCAATAATACCCTGGGCAGTAAATATGGACTTTATTTTATTTGTAGTTATAACTTAATTCAGAAAATTTTTTGAAAATGAAATTAAAATGGTAAGGTGTAATTTTAAATAAAACGTATCCGTATCTATTTAGGAAATTCATAGATATAAATTTAGTTGCAATGTGTTGAGGAAACAAATTTGTTGCTGTATGGAGTATGCTGGCCTAAGCCCTGATTTTAGGAAGTCCACTTCCGTTCACCTACATTGATTGAAAAGTCACTAAAATTTGGTATTCTAGAAATAATTTGTATTTGATTTATCGATTAAAAAATTATCAAAAGCTTCCAATAAAACTTATCTCTTATTACTGTATGGTTTCTATTTACATCTGTCGCTACCCCTTTAACTACCCCCGTGGGCGATTTGTCAAGATGGCTGTATCTCCGCTACGCTCCGGGACGTTAATTATAATAAGAGTAGACTTGAACAACAGAATGGAGATTACAGGGCAATCTACAATCTGATTTTCTTGGGAGATCCGTTATTCGAAAACTGAAAACTCATGGCGGATATAAAAAAACATTACAATTGTATTTACATTCTTAGTCCGTTTGATTAATTTTGTGAAGATGAGTTATACAGTAATGCGTAAGGAAGTATTATTGGAAGCTTTTGATAACTTTTAGCCTAAATGAAATCTATAGTTAGTAAATTAAATAAAGAATATTTATATAATGTCAAATTTTAGTGACTTGCAATCATTGTTGGTAGACGGAGGTAGTCTTCCAATACAAAGCAGGGTTTATATTTATTTTCTTGTATATTTATTTTGATATTGACTCAACAGTATATCCAGCAATATTAATTATATCAATTTTAAGTTTCGTGGTAAGAATGTAAAGGGGTGAGAAGGGTAAACCCTTCACACCTTCACTATTTTTTTCATTTAAGGAACACCAATAACATGTTTAACGGCACGGCACGCCTTGTGAATATTGAATCGTAAGTCTGATCTTAAAATGTAGCCTTTACCTTTGAAACACCTTTAGTAGGCCTGCCTTACACTTTAGTTCTGTTTACTACTTACCCGTCTCGGTGGCGTAGTTAGTTAACGCGCTGGTTTCGTGTTGAGCTAGACTGTCGAAGACGGGGAGATCGAAGTTCGAATCTCATTTGGGTGAACTGGGGCTGGTTTTTACTAAATGGTTTTCAACTTCCTCTCCACGCAAATGCGGGTTCACTTCCTCTATATTCAACCTTCCCAATTCCTCACCCATTAGAGTAATTAGTACTTAAGCGTACAACCCTAACGGGTAGTAATATGCGGTACTAAGTATAGTTCTGCGTATTTAATTATTTACGATCTGGGTAAGGGGAGGTAGGTGGAAAATGCCACGCTGTCTCCTTTCTTCCCTTGTTTGGATTAATGCGCGGAAGAATAAGAGAAGCCGATTACGGACTCGGTGACTCGGTACTCTTTCTTTTTCCATTCTATCACAGTTAGCAACCTCAACGAAAGGAGTTTTTCATGTTATCACACAAGATTTATCTTTTTACACCGTAACTAAACTCCCCGTAGCAATGTTATCCTAATCATGATTATGAAGCAACATACGACTTGTTCTTGGCACAGGTCCAGTTGCTATTTGGTTCAAATCAACCTCTCCTTAAATACTACTGTTCAAATTCCAGTTGATACTGGTTTGCATTCTAGCATAGAATGAAAAAAGAGAAGACACGAGGGAATCGGAGCTCACTAAACGTGTGTTTTACAGGCGATAGTAGTTTCAATGTAAACGCACGGAAAATCAATAATAATATTAATAAATACGATAGCAACACATTAAGTCATTAGTCATTAAGTCATTAGGTTTTACCATACCAGCTTTCAAAATGTCTATGAAAATGTAGTTGATGAAAAGCTATTTAATAGCTAAATATGATTAGTAATATAAATTCTTTCAATCTCTTTTGTACCCTTCTTTAACCATAGGAAACATTTAATCCCAGCTTGGGTGAATATGACAAAAAAGTTGTTTCTTTCGATACCATTCCGATACCTGAGTGTGAGTACTAATATCAGTAAAAGTATCGGAAAAAGTATCGATTAAAAAAATACTAGTATCGAAAGTAAAATATCGATATTAATAGAGTATCGATACTTTTTTCACATCCCTTGTCCAGGGTACAACATAGGAGGTTGTCTACACGTCATACCAGCAATGAGATGATGTGACGACAGTTACTATGAAGTTGTGGAGCCGGTGTGGTTCTTAACCTAACTTGAACCTAACCAAACAAATCCTGGTGACTGTTGGGGTTATTCCCCTTTAGTGGAATCGAGCCCGGGACACCCAGGCTCGTAGTTAGGTGCACTGACCACTACACCATGGGCAGGTTACTGATGTAATTTAACTAATAATAAATAAAATGTAATCAATATTGACCACAAAAGAAAAATTGGTTCGTATTTTCTAAAAGTTTCTTCCTACCAGAATCCCACTATAGTCAAGAGTTTTCACAAGGGAGTTGGGTGATTTAATAAGTATTTATCTGTGTTTTGATACCCTGCCGGCAGTGTGGTCAGATTGTCGACCCTGAAAGGTCGAGGTAGAGAACCTTGGAGTGAGCTCCGTGCAAAGGTGAACATGATTGCTCATTAATCACTTGAGGTTGGTTGTTAAATGCTGTTTGCACGCTATTATGTCAGTCCGTTGGCTATTATTGATTTTTTTAGCACCACGTCTCATTACCCGTTCGGCTTATACATTTATGTGCTAATTACGCTAATGGGTTTAAGGACGAGAAAGGGTATACTTAAAGATAGTGTACCCGCATTTTCGTGGAGGGAGAGTGGAAAACCATTTTGTAAAAACCCAATCTTAATACACCCGACCGAGATTTGAACCTTGATCTCTCCATCATCGGCAGGCTAGTCTTCTGCGAGAGTAGTGCCTTAGGCCGTGTGGTCACCGAAGTGGGTTTTATAGACTTATTTTAATTAATGATCGGACGAATACAAGAGACCCTAGAACAGGGGTCAGCAACATTTTTGGGCCCGAAATCATCCATCGTTTCTCAATACTACATTCACTACTTTTTTTTGTCCATACATCTTGTAAGTTATTACTCCTTAGAATAAACGTTTCTCAAATACTTATTTCTCCACCCTACTAGAAAAACTAAATAAAATGTACATTCTCAAATTAAACCATTTCATTTTCTTATATTATTGCTCATTATAACCGATCAAGACTATTTTGGTCACACTCAAATATTCGTTAAAATAACTTGATATATTTGCGAATATATAAGACTCAAAGATCGAATTTTAATGACGCTACAGTTTTCTTACGCGATCGACTGATTTTTTTTCTTTATTTGAGGTATTTAACATGCAATTTCTGAACCGACTGATTATATTAGCACACGAGAATTTCTCTGAGCGAGAGCAAAAGGGCCTACCAATTTGGCTGGGATAGGTATTTTAATATGCCTTCCAGGGTTCTTTTACATGCAACAATATACATGGGACTGACGGCCTTACTTCTCCTCCGAAGGAGGTTGTGCTACGGAATTTTATCACTCAAGGAAAATCCGTTGACTTCGGCTGGGTTTGAACCCACGAACATCGGGTCCTGAGGCGAGTACTTTACCCCAAGTCCACCGAGGTCAAGGATCGACTGAAAATTGCCTTGAGATCGATCGGGATGGCTATTAACCCTGCTCTAGACCCTTCATTTACTGAATATGGGAAGATAAAATCCTATTTCTTGGAGAAATAAAGTTGGTTTTTCCCGGAGGCGAATCCGTGATACTTAGCTGGCATACACATGCAACTGACTAAAGCCTCGCCTGTATGCTCCATATCCTTATAGTCCTTAATGCCCTTAACCCTGTCGAGTGCAAGTCTAAAACCTATTTTGTGGCATGGTGGGCGGGAGGGGAAAGACATGGCGTGGCTTCACAACCGACCAAAGTATCCTTCCGCGCCAACAAGAACAGATGGATCACGGAAAACCTAGATGGCGCTAGCTACCAGATAGGTCTTGCGGAAAAATCATACGTTTGGAAATATCCGTGTTCTCGAGAACGAGTGAATTTTTTATGTTAATATTTTCAACACCCCTTCTAAGATAATGTATCGATGTTTTTAATTGTTACATTTTCTTATTTTTTGTTACGAAGCCGACAGTTTTCTATTGAAAAATGTAAATTTTATCGATATTTGATCACTGTTAAAATTATAGAGGTGTATGTTATATAAAAAGTATAGCTTAATTAACATGCTTCTTATTCTTGAACAAACCGTTTCCGAAAGGAAAATTTCAAAACAATAAAAATTACTTGAAGATAACCGTTTGTTCCCACGGCTCTGCATTTCCACGCCAAATAAAAAGTGCCAATCGCCTTAAGTTCGTAGTCTATTATTTTAATTTTGAGCACAATCTGCGTGTCATTAATCTCGTGATATTGAGTCAACCAATAAGAAAATATAACACTTTGTCCAATCAAACTCGTTCAAGTAAAATAGTTTCGGCAAATTAGATAAACACAATCAATATTTTCATAATTTTAGTTTTTTGTTCAGGGGTATTAGTTAAAATATCGATAGCCTTGATCTACTGAAATCCTCTAGTAATCGTCACTAAAGGTAGGTAAATACAATTATAATACCTTTAGAACATATTGAGCGTTTCTTTAACTTTCATTGAGGCTTTAATTTCGATTCGCATATCGATCTTCTTTTATCTGTACAACTGTGGTCGTTTCGCCGTACATGACGTGACGACAATCCTTAAGAAAGTTAAAGTCAATCCAACTTCTATGGAGTAATACGGACCTTAAGGATACGAAATATGAAGACTAGTCGTTGCGAACTTCATATATGAACTTCACATAGGTAACGGATCATGACGTTCACAACACGCGATCGACACATTAATGTTGGGAACAAGCGTTAGAGAGCTTTCCTGAAACGTTGACGTAGTGGTTTACCACACTCCTGGCTCAAGACTCGATAGGTCGGGGTTCCAATTCCTTTAGATACATGAAATATGTTTCTCTTTTCACAATTTGTTTCTTAATTTTCACTTCGGTTAGTTGATGCTTTATTCATTTAAATCTCACTCCTCTCGTCCTAATCCCCTAGGAAAAATAGTTTTGGGTAGGTATCAAACCAATAACTTTAAATGTTGCCGTATCCAATTGGCTTAGGAGGTATAATTAAGACAATGGGTCGTGCTTCGATTCCTTATGCTAGAGTTGAAAATATGGTAGCCCCTTATCAGATATAAGGTGGACATATTTTTAGTTCAATCAAATATACATTTTTGAACATGAAAGGATCAAAAGATACAGTAAAATACAACAGAAGACTAGTTGTTAAGAACCGAACCACCCCTACCGCAGTATTATCAGGGAGGTTATTTGTTTTTAATACTAAGCAGTAATATTTTTATAGTGTCATCACAGTTCGGTTGCGGTTTTCAGTAAATTAATTTAGTTGTATGTCAAAAATAAAACGCTCTTTCTTTCCCACTACTCCCAATTTTAATTTAATTTTATAAAAAGGATAAGAAATTAATCACTGAACAATTGTATACATACTCTAACTAACTATGCTATCATAAAATAAGTTATTTTGTAAGCTGTGTTCTAATACATACCAGTGTTTAGAAATTCGCATATTCTCACATTATTTACTATACATACAATTTACATTAATCAGTTTATGTATGAACGCTATTATAACAGATTTTCCATTGTTATAAAACAATTCGTTAATGTCTCTAAACAATCTTGAGCTGTAGATTTGCATACAAATCCCAAAAGTCTCAAATTTCGCTGTGATTTACCTACCACAAACCCTGTGATTGAGACAATCAAGAATGTTGACTTTGGTGATTTCTCGCAAAATTAATAAACCCGTTTTATTATAAGAATCACGCGTTAAAATGTAATGGCTAACAAGATATAAAATGTTTCTATTTCAATAAAAAAAACTGTTATTTTCATGGCATTACCGGACCGATTAGATTGATATCACTCAGCTAAGTACACACCTTCCCGGGGGGTTGGGGGGTCTGTTAAACATGGATAAATAACTACACATAAACGTAACTAGTAATGGAGTAGTCTAGGGGCGTAGACTCAGGAGGGTTCTAACCATCTCTTTCCTCTCCCTCATAGAAACTGAGATTGGCGCCGTAAATACCTGCTTGGGGACATCCACTGATTATTTAGAATATATCAAAGCAGTTTCCGATCAAATTGTCTTGCACGTGTATTTGGGGTTCCACTGTCAGCATCGTAGTTCTACTATAATAATAATAATAATAATAATAATAATAATAATTTATCAAGGGGGTAGACTTTATTTCTGAGGTCGGCACAAGTTAATTTAGGGTCAAACCCTACTTCCCCTCACACACGCGCAACTATCGAAAACATTCTTACGTCCCTGCTGAGGCCAGCATCCTAAGTATAGAGACAATTTTATTTTTAAACAAGACTAGCTTTAGTTCTAAACCCTTGAAATTATATAAACTTTCACATTAACACATTTATTCACACAAGCTCATTAAGTGTGATATAATGTATCATCTATGTAAACACTTTTTACGCTCTCATTATAATATAAGGCAGGGTTGGATCGGAATCGAACCTTGACTTCATAGGAAGGACCCTTTATTTAAAAACAAGCACTTTTTTAAAGGCCAAAATTGATATCAATCTACTATATTTTTAGTGTTATTTTATATGTATTAATAATATCTATCAAAAGTGACCGCTGCAGATAGTATGAATTGAAGTATGAATACGTGAAAAGTAGTTCCAGTAACTTTTCTAGCTGTTAACTAAGGCTCTTCCATTGAAAATTGGACTGTACCAACCACTCGTTTGTCTCAGCCATGATTCATGACTTACTACCCTTCCGGACTACCCGCATTTTTAACACTAACAGAGTAGAGCCGAGGAACGTTGAATTTAATAGAAATGTAGCCACATCTGTAACGGGAGAAGAGTGGTAAACATTTAAGAGACACCAAATTAGTACAACTCGACCGGTATTCGAACCCTGAAATTGACGCAACCAGAAGAACAGATTGACGTCTTTGCCCACTAATATGTGGGAGTTTTTACAACAATAAAACATTCAAAGTGTTTGTAACAAGAACGCGATGTTTTAAGATAAGATTTGTAGTGCTCTCAACACCCACAATTTCTTGTTAGAGTAATCCAGTCATTTTCTCGGCCACGTGGTCGTTAGGTTTGGCCCGTAGCGCCACGGTAATTCCTCACTCTGGGTCTACGGGTGTGTTGTGTTCAAGTTGGGAAGTGAAGAGGCATGTACAGTATGTCAACTCGTACCGTCCTATCCGTAGGTTAATTAAACATTATTTATCTCTTCTCCTTCCCAAGGTCGGTGGCAAGTTTTGTCGCGTTCAATAATTAATTACCCAAAGAGAAAGAGTGCTGACGCAGGAAATATGGTAGGATATTGTCAGATATTCCGAACGCGCGTTATTATTTGCACTCTGTGGAGTTTGTTCGAGTAATCTTCTGGTCAAAGTGTTTTAAAGACCTTACAGTACGTAGTGGTAAATCTGTCAAAGTAGCGAAAGTAGTCGTAAATATATGAAAGCTAACGCTGTAGAATATATTATGTTTTACTCCCAAAGTAAGCCAATCAGTAACCGTGTCACAACCATAGTAAGACTTTTAAAATTACTATCATTAGTGGTGGTTCGGGCGGCTCCAAAAATTATACCAGTTTTTTTTTTCACGGTTTTAATTTCCACTTGACCATACAAACTAATATATTTATTTATACAAACCAATTGAGCTTTAGCTTATAATATGTTTATTATTATTATTATTATTATTATTATTATTATTATTATTATTATTATTAAATATACATAATCATTTTTATTATTAGGGAACTCTTTCAATTTCTTTTAGTACATCTTACTACCCGTTCGGATTATACGCATGTGTACTAATTACGCTAGTGGTTTTAAGGATGAGGAAGGCTATATTAATAGAAAGCGTACCTGCATTTGCGTGGAGGTAGGGTGGAAAACCATTTTGGATAACTATCCTCAGTACACCCGACCGAGATTCGAGCTTCGATCCCTTCTCGTCACAGGTAATAGAAAGCGTACCTGCATTTGCGTGGAGGTAGGGTGGAAAACCATTTTGGGTAACCATCCTCAGTACACCCGACCGAGATTCGAGCTTCGATCCCCTCGTCACAGGCAATCTAGTCTACTGCTAGATTAGCGCGTTAGACCACGTGGCCACAAAATCGGGTCTCTTTCAATTATTTTTTAGTTATTTATTTAAGAGTGCTACATGGAAGCGCACTTAGAAGCGTCGAAGACGTTTAGAAATACCGAATTTTTTATTAAGTGTTTTGATATTCCATAATATTATTTTCACAAAAATATAGCAGAACGCTCTAACCGATTAAAAAATTATAATTTAAGTTTAAAGTGTTTATAAAAAAAAGTGTGAAAACTTACATAAAAAGCTATAAAACAATGCCACATTGTCTTAAAAAAAACTCTTGTGATCCTATCAAAGCTTGACCTTATTAGAGGAAGGCTAGATATGGGTAATTAACCTTTGGCTTTAGTCTCAGAAGTACAAATTTTTACGTAAAGTTTAGTTGACTTTTTAAAAAAAGTTTCGAACCTAAAATTCAATCTTTTCAACTGGTCAGAAGCTTGCTGTTAATTTCCGCCTACGTTTTGTTTAAAACAATATTTTAAAAATATATATCAAACAACTTATTGATTAATGCGAGGTTTTTAAACGTCTGCATCGTGTCTCAGTGCTACTTAACCTTCAAGCAGCACCCTTGAGAGAAAGAAACGGTGAGCGAGCCTACACACTAGACCAGAGGTGGACAACATATTTTTCAATGTAGCCACAGGTGTGGCGAATGAGAAGTGAAATTCGCCACACAGTGTAAAAATTGAAAGAAAAAAAAATTATTGCTCAAGACATGTACACTTTGACTACTCAGTTACAACTGCCTCAAAGATAAATTATGAAAATGGTTTGTAGTGAAAATGTAAGAAAACTTAGTGCGAAATTTGACAATCTTTTTGTATGAAGGCAGAGATGAAACGGAGTGTCGGGAAAAGGAGCGAAGGGGAGTGCAGTATCGCGTCAATGACTCGTTCAAAAAACGGAATGATTTAAATAATATGCAGCAAAATATCAAGCTACAATCAGCACAAGCCATCTTTTACTGTGAGAGCTGGCAAACTCAAATTCGCCACAATTTTATGGCCAATTCGCTCGCCACATGTGGCGATTGGCGACAAGTTTGCCCACCCCGGTACTAGAATTATATCTTGTGTGTCAATCTACTGTCTCTGAAAATTAAAATGGAGCAGGATACGAGTGATATGGTGTCTAATAATTAAATAAGTTTCCCGATAGTTAATGACCCAGGCATGTTAAGTAGCTGAATAAAACCATTAAGATAAATAACGGTCCTTTGGATGGTTGATTTCTCTTATGATTCAAGATGACAATATTCCAGCAACTTTCCCCCATCATCATTGGAATATTCCCGTGCAGAAATAAATGTCTCCTTTAGAAAGCTTCTTTGGAAAAGATGATGATCATAACGACAATGCGAGGGATAGAGTGAAAGTGAACCGGCTTTATTTGTCCAACCTAGTATCAACATTGACCGTCGTGCAGTAAATTGTCAGAATATGTAACAAAGAAGGTGTGAGAGAGATTCTAAAAAGGTTCGCATTGGTAGCTTTATTTTTGTCCTTATCTCAGCGTCTTACTATACGTCCGGGAAGTAGGGATAAAGATGTGATACGAAACATTTTCCGTTTTGGAAAATTTTCAATTTTCTTTTTTCTTGATACAATTCCAGCTATTTTAATAGATCGTATATAGTTGTGTTTTTCCGTGTTTTAAAGTTTTCACCAGTCTAATTTCTCCCAAGGACGTTGACAATAAAAACTTTATCAAATGAGTATCAATAAAGCAAAAACAGAAATTCCAATTCGCTTTTTCACAAGCAAGTATCGACTTTTCGACATCGGTACTCTTGGGGTAAAGTGCTAGCCTCAGGACCAGACGTTCGTGGGTTCAACCCAAGCTGGGGTCGACGGATTTTTCTTGAGCGATAAAATCCGTAGCACAACTTCCTTCGGAGGAGAAGTAAAGCCATTGGTCTCATGTCGATTGTGGCATGTAAAATAACCATGGAAGGTATGTGAGAATACCATTCCCGGCAAAATTGGTAGGCCCTTTAGCTCTCGCTCATAGAAATTATCGTGAGTTGATATAATCAGGCTGTTCATAAAGTACACGTTAAATACTTAAAATAGATAAATAAATAATAAAATAAATAGAAGTATCGACTACAATGCGTTTGATGGTTGAATGTGTCCCTAACGTAGGATGTTACGTAAACTAGATGTGAATAATAAACTGACATTTTTAACGAAAATGTTTATCTCTAGTTGCCATTAATTTTTTGTATTTTATTTTCAAAATACCACCAATCTGATAGTTAAAATAATGTAAATACTAGCTTGAGTATTTGCTAATAGATTTTGCATCTCCCCCACTCGTTCCTCAACACAGTACTTGATAGCTTTATGCAATAGTCTCTTGGTACCTCCTCTCCCGATTCACACCCTTCACCTAATTAGACCCAATAACTTACAGGAACATTTTCATATCTAGGTAGAGATGTGGAATATGGAATTTAAAATAAATGTACCCACATTTTCGTGGAAGGATAGTGGAAAGTTATTTTGGTAAAAAATCACTCTCACTACGTCTGATTGGCATTCGATCCCCGACCTCTTCGTCACTAGAAAATCTAACTAGATGAGCTTGACGTTTGGTCCGCGTGCCCACCGACAAGAGTCTCAGCGGAAGCAAAAATATATTGCGATAGGCAATTTTGCAACTACATAAAAACCATGCCTATAAACAAATTATTCTAAAGGTTTATGGAGGAGGAGGGTAGTTTTAGGGGAAGTGTGCCTGCATTTGTGTGTATATGGGTTAGGTAAGCCAGCGTAGTAAATTACAAGTGGGAAACTACCAATATTGTACCCAGCCGAAATAAAAAAGCCTGACTTTCACTCTCCAACTTATGGGGACAAGCTAATAAGGGTAGGTAGTTAGAAAACGCACCAACATCATTTTATTACAATGTAGGGGAAAATATAAAAAAATTCCTGGTCGAGGATCAAACTCCATTCTTCTGGAGATATCAAGCTCTGCTGGTAGCCTTGCTACGCGTTTTTTGATTATTACTAGATAAAAATCGTCATTTGGTTTTCTTCATCATAAATAACTTTTTTAAGAATGATTCTTTAGAAGTAATGTCTTAATTAATTTCCCATTGTGTTGTGTTAAATTTATTTCTACTTAAGTTTGAAGAATATTGTGTGAGATCGATACAGATGAACGAGATCTATAATCTTAACTAAACAAAATTAAGAGCTAAATAGGAGTTGAACATGGATTTGAACATAAATTTGAGCCTGAGTGCCCTTCTTGACCAGGTCAAATTCGTCACTAGAAAATCTAACTAGATGAGCTTGACGTTTGGTCCGCGTGCCCACCGACAAGAGTCTCAGCGGAAGCAAAAATATATTGCGATAGGCAATTTTGCAACTACATAAAAACCATGCCTATAAACAAATTATTCTAAAGGTTTATGGAGGAGGAGGGTAGTTTTAGGGGAAGTGTGCCTGCATTTGTGTGTATATGGGTTAGGTAAGCCAGCGTAGTAAATTACAAGTGGGAAACTACCAATATTGTACCCAGCCGAAATAAAAAAGCCTGACTTTCACTCTCCAACTTATGGGGACAAGCTAATAAGGGTAGGTAGTTAGAAAACGCACCAACATCATTTTATTACAATGTAGGGGAAAATATAAAAAAATTCCTGGTCGAGGATCAAACTCCATTCTTCTGGAGATATCAAGCTCTGCTGGTAGCCTTGCTACGCGTTTTTTGATTATTACTAGATAAAAATCGTCATTTGGTTTTCTTCATCATAAATAACTTTTTTAAGAATGATTCTTTAGAAGTAATGTCTTAATTAATTTCCCATTGTGTTGTGTTAAATTTATTTCTACTTAAGTTTGAAGAATATTGTGTGAGATCGATACAGATGAACGAGATCTATAATCTTAACTAAACAAAATTAAGAGCTAAATAGGAGTTGAACATGGATTTGAACATAAATTTGAGCCTGAGTGCCCTTCTTGACCAGGTCAAAGCCCCTTTATAACCTCAGCCGAGCCGCGTATCAACGCCCACAGCCATACTATTATTCGTCACAAAGTTTAAATTTGAACCAATGAGGAATTGACATTATTCAAAATCGGATCAAGCACTGGGATGTATTTATGGCTGGTGAGGCAGTCGCCCTGTCACCCGGTGACGTCACACATTGCTTTACCTACAACCAATATCATTGCTGAGGAAACTACAGATTTTATGGATAAAATCTTTAT
Organism: Timema bartmani; assembly: GCA_902151455.1. Lineage (NCBI taxonomy): Eukaryota > Metazoa > Arthropoda > Insecta > Phasmatodea > Timematidae > Timema > Timema bartmani. Next base: position 76,305 of record CABFWB010002895.1, on the reverse strand, counting down.
CTCCGCTCTCCCTCGGTTAACTGATGCCAAATCTCCTCGCCATCACTAATGTTGGGAGGTGGTGTACTGGGGTAAGAAGGAGCTACTGGCAACCTCAGCTAACTAGCGTTGTGAAACTTGTCTTATATTTTAGGAGAGATTGATCACAAAAAAACTAAAGAAAGACAACGCTGTTTCCCAATAATAACCATGCATTCGCCTCAGAGATGATATCCAGTGAGGCTTTGCTCGCAGATACAGACGAGCCAGCCTCGCTTCCAATTAGCCTCTAGCATATGCGCACCTAAACAACCTATTTAGTGGTTTGTACTGAATTATAAGTGAGATTGTGTTTCATATAATGCGGATTCTATAAATCTATTCTCATTTTTGTTTTGTAGCATCTGAGGTTGCTTTTGTCATGTCATATTCAGTGATTTTAAAACATTCCAAATACCATCATTTAATTTTGGTTAAAAATATGAATACAAATTATTATTAGTGGTGATATCAATAATTATATAAATCAATTACAACCCCTTTATAGCTGTGTAAATAATACTTTACTCGATAAAAAAATAATTTTTATTCATATTATCTGAAAGTTGCCAGAAATTCAATTAAGTTTGAGCCTGTGTAAGATATAACAAATAGATTTGTCCTTGTTGATGTTGATAAAACCAGTTTCACGTTTATGAATTGAGGATGTTGTAATTACCCAAGGAAAACGACTACTTTTTCTGGGAAGGAAAATAAATTGCAGTGATTTATATTAAGTGCTCGAACAAGCTAAGAGTGAAATACTTGACTGTCACTAGAGGTGAATATTTTTGGATAAGTTATTTGACACTATAAAGCTTGATGGCAGGTACTCGTGGGTCTAGCTACTGCAAACGTATTTTGACTTTAAGATGTTTATTTGGCCGTGAAGACATTTTATCACTGGCTCTCGTGAAGTGATAAAGTAGTGAAAAAATAGTTGTGGCGTTACGAAACTCAAGATAATCTGTGCTTCCCGCCTTTCTACCCGTCTGATATACCCGCATTACATTAATGGGGTAATTAAGGCGTAATTCAGAAGAAGTACACAAGAATTTATATAGAAAGTTACTGATAATCATTGAGGAACACTATCTCAGTACACCTATCTAGGATTAGAGCCCCGAAATTTCCATCAGCTTCAAACTAGATATGACGAAACTGACGTCTTTAAGTGAACTGAAAGTCTTAAGATGGGGTGCTAGTGAGCGTGAGTTTAGGGAAGTATTTTTGAAGTTTTTACAGTATAAACATTTTTGGCCAAAATAAATCAAATCTTTCTTTTATAGAAACATATAGTTTAGTTTTCTGCACATGCTAATCTCAACATCTGTTGAATATCTGTCAGATGTGTCCTGGAATTTAATGACAACTTTTTCTCTTAATTTAAAAAGTTTGTCACCAAATGCCACCATGCTCATGATAGATATTCAAAAACTGTTGATATTAGCACGTGCAGAAAGCTTAACTCTATGTTTCTATAGAAGAAAAATTTGATTTATTTTGTTCAAAAAATGTTTATGCTATAAAAACTGCAAAATTAGCGCACTAAATTCGCGCTCACTAGCACCCAACCTTAAGGAGGGATATATATTATCTTCGATCTTCCTCGGCTACACTCGGTAACAACTTTTGAATGAACTGCAAGTCTTAAGGAGGGATACATACATTATCTTCTCTCTTATTCGGCTACACTCGGTAACAACTTTTGAGTGAACTGCAAGTCTTAGGGAAGGATATATATTATCTTCTCTCTTCTTCGGCTACACTCGGACACAACTTTGAGTGAACTGCAAGTTTTATTGAGGTATCTTATTTTCATGTATATATCTTAAATTGCAATCCTTAGAATACTTCAATAGATTAAGGTTGTCATTATTCTAACTACTAAACAAATAAATGGTACGGCACACCGCACAGACTTTCTCTCTCTTTCTATAAACTCGTAAGATTTCTGAACGGAATAATGTACATTGTATCATCACCACTCTACATACATAAGAACACGCATAACATAATATACAATGATATATAATCAATGAGAAAAGAGGCGCATCTTTGTCCACCTAAGAGCATTTCAAACAGTTTAATGTCTTCCACAAGGGTCAACACTTCGTATTAAAATTTCGATTCCTGGTTAAAATTTTAATATTTCATAAGGTGTTGCAGATCTTCAAGTCATCGCATTGATATTTAATTATTCATTTATACATTTTGACCAATAAAAAATGTAAATATTGACTATTGAGTCTAAAATGGAGATAGATCATTGCT
>CABFWB010002895.1:51712-72730 GCA_902151455.1 Timema bartmani | reverse complement strand
GATAAGGATACGGAACTCAAGGAATATGTAGACTAGGCTTATAGGACGATTAGGATAAGGAACTTATGGAGTATGTAGACTAGGCTTATAGGACGATAAGGATACGGAACTCATGGAATATGTAGACTAGGCTTATAGGACGATTAGGATAAGGAGCTTATGGTGAATGTAGACTAGGCTTATAGGACGATAAGGATAAGGAACTTATTGAATTTGTAAACGAGGCTTAAAGGACGATAGCGATATGAAGCTTACGAAATATGTAAATGAGTGTAGCTGTGAATCTACCATTGAACGAGTGCGATGAAAAGAGCCACCAGCCCCACGTGTCACGCATAAACGACCTTGGACAGCGTAGCGAGTTGGCCACGGTGGGCTGCATCATCCTCAATAGCGTGACAACGGCAACAAGACTAAATAACGGCCTCCTTCATACATCAAGGAGTAACTGTTCTTCCCGCTCGTTAAACTCCTCACACACGAAACAACACATTTCTTGAAATCCGCGAGCTGGGAGTCGTGTTAAGCTGTAACTCCTTACCCTCAACGTATACCAGTGGTGAGGTATGCTTTTATTCAGTGTTACCACTGTTCACAGTAGAAAACAAGAGAAAACATTTTATTTTTAAAAACTGAGACAGTTAATTCATAAAATGATATGGTTTTCTGGACCCACCCACGGTCCATCTATAAATGGGACGCATAAGGTTAAGAGTTTCAACAAACGAGACTGGATATAATACCTGTTTGAAACTTTGGCACTGCGCGACATAATGTACATTAAGGTAGTAGTATAGGAGACGCGAGAAAAGATAACTGTTTTGGCAGTTTTTAGAGCAAAAAATATTTTTTTGCTAAAATAAATCAAATGTTTCTCAAGTTGCAGTATAGAGTTTAATTTTATTCACATAGTAATCCAAACAGTCCTTGAATATCGGTAGTGAGTATAGTAGTATTTGAGATAAACTTTTTAAATGAAGAGATAAAAATTGTCATTAAATTCTAGGACACCCTTGACAGATATTCAAGAACTGTGCGAAGAAAATTAAAGTCTCTGTTTCTACTGGAGAAATATTTTATTTGTTTTGGTCGAAATAATGTTCTTCTATTAAAACTGCAAAAATACTACTCTTGACTCGCAAGCCCTATACTCCCACGTATCCTACTTGGAGATTTCGAAGATCTTTTGCGAAGCGGGTTGCATCTAACTTGACGCACCTAAGCAATCTAAGCACTATCACACTTAGACGCCAATGTACGAAATATAAAGAGAGGGAAGAAAATGAAAAGTTCACCCTGATAGGGCTCTTATCTGTGTGCTGATAACCCTTTCCCTCTCCTCTGACGAGTTTACACAGTCATTTTAATATTTGCGCCTTGAAAACTTTGACTGGCTTTTTAATTTTATCTTTTTTTTTTGCTTCCTATTCTAGATAGGCATATGTTACCAAGGACCTTTTTAATCTCCATCCTGTCAGGATGACTCCTACAGGCCATTTTCGTGACCAAGACAAATAGCCTGAGTTGTAGCCTATGTGATTTATAGAAAAAATGTGTTTACAAAAAAACTATTTAAATATAAAAATAATATTTTTGTGACACTGTAGAACTATTTTTAGAATTATTAAAAAATTTATGGTTTTGGTTTTAACGTTATATCTTTAAAACTCACTGAGTAAAACGTAAATTCATAAACATGGGAAATCCTACCTTGACCGCCCGTGACGTCAAAGGAAGGCAACGTCCTTAAGAGTAAGAATATGTTGTCTGTTAAACTGCTACCCCTACGGAGTGTGGTTACGTGGTGTGCTACCACCAAACACAATAAAGCCATTTCATTCACCATTGTACGTAGCTTTGTGTCCAAAGTAAAGAATAGCTTCAAATCTATTTCTTCTTACTATATTTTAATTTCTTGGGTCAATTTAAGATATTTTATACACAAAAATATAACACTTCTATATGAAGATGGACAAAAACTTTTATTTCTGATACGGGTGCATTACAATTGGGCCACGAGTTCCTTCTTGGGAACTGTAAACAAGCCGTACTAGTGTATTAACTTGACCAAGTTTGTTGTGATGTTCCATTTAGGATACTTGTCAATGTTTTCTCAAGCTAAACAAAAAAACAGCAAGTTATGTATAGTAAGACACAGCACAATTCAAACCTAACCTAACCTATTATAACCTTCCGTAACATAAAGTAATCCAACCCAACTTAACCTAAGACATAACATGATCATAACCTAAACACGCCTAACTTAATATAAGACAAAAAGATTGACGGGACTTAGTTCGTATTTACTCGAAGGTCTATTATCTGTTATAGTCCTCCTAGCGAGTGAACGTGTCCAAACTAAGCTATGACAATAATCCTTGTCACTGACCTTGGCCACAGACAAGTAAGAAACAGACTCTCAACCTTACGGGGGTTTCGTTGCGCTTATTTTGCCAGCTTGAGTCCTTCAACACTGGGCTTCACTAGTGTCACTGATGGGTGATGATAGGACTAACCGCAACGTTCCTGGTATTGAAAGACTCAAGCTTCCAAAAGGAGCGCAACCATTTTAACCTGGAAGTTGAATGTCTGGGTATATTATTTGTCTGTGACCTTGGCCAAACTAAACAACGACACTTTTGGGGCAACGGATCCGTGGCCCAACTGTAATGCGTTGGCTGATACACCCTTCCGTTTATTCAGGTAGCTCCTCATTTGTCCTCCGAGGCTGAGTTTGATTCCGTTCCAGACCCACTGCTTCGCATATTTAATATACTTATGTAATATTTTTAAGCTGAAATATTTATACATTCCTTATGTCTGCTCGCAACTTACTAATTTAGATACTCAATATGAAAGACCCAGACCTGCCCTTTTACCGGACAACACCAAACTAAATGAGTCTGACACTTAGTCCGGACCCCCAACTATGTGAGTTGTACTAATATTATCACCCACTTCGGTGGCCGTGGGCTCTAAGGAGCTTTTCTCACATTAGACTAGACTGCCGATGACGGGGAGGGTGAGGTTCAAATCTCGGTCGGGTGTACTGAAGGGGATTTTTACTAAATTGTTTCCCACTCTCCTTTCACACAAATGCGGGTACATTACCTTTAACTATAGCCTTCTTAATCCCTAAACCATTAATGTAATTAGTACATAAGTGTATAACTCGTACGAGTAATAAGACGCGGTGCTAAACAAACCAAATATTATCGTATAGTACTTTCAAAGCTAAACAATATTATCCTCTGCAATCACACACGTGGTTGGTGAAGAGATTTGTTGAGGGGAGATAGAGGGGAGAGCAGAGAGTTGGGAGAGGGCTAAAAGGGGTAGAGAGAGTGTTGACCAGTCAGCTCGAACAGTAAAGACACTCGGGAACTGTGATAGTGAACTCTGGGAGCATCTCGTAAGTTAGAACGTTTACTAAAGTGTTTATTCTAGTGATGACCAGACAAGATAATTATTATAAACTGGCTCACTTGTATTTAAAAATAATAATTTTGATTAGTTTCTATCTCTTTTTTAATTTTTATTCATAAAAAAATATAATATTAATACAAAAATAAATAATGGGTGTATTATACTTTATTTTATTTTCTCTGTATGATTCCTGAAATATATAAATGTGAGTATAGTTAGAAATTAAATATTTAAATTAGTTCCAAAAACGTTGATTATTATTTTAAGCAATATTTACAAAAATTGAGCTGTACTTTGTTACTGTGCGTTATATGTGTTTGTATACGATCTAGCCTTTAAACAATCTGTGGATAAATGGTTAGTTTAGATTAGTTTGACTACAATTTCAAGGGAACATGGTTCGATTCTGGGTTGTGTTGACTAAGATGGGCGTAGGGTAGACTGGGCACTGCTTTTGACCCCAGGCTGGCTACCACCAACATTTTTTCCCAAGTTCACAGACAAGGTATAAACCAGACACTCAACCTTACGGGTGATTCACCGCGCTCCTTGAGTCAAGTTAAGTCCTTCACTGGGTACTGGGGAGTGCTAGTTGCAGCACTTTCAATTGAAACGGATCGGGGAAAACTGCGCCCGGGTAAACCGCGCCTTACCAGAAAAAAAGGGAAATCAAATCACATCAAATGCTTACAGATACACACTAATCTTTATTTCATTGAAAAACCTAAACTAGCCTAACCTAACCTAACCTAAACAACAGGCAAAGAGATAGGTGCAATGAATCGATGTACTTTGACCTCCTCAAGACCTCATGATGTGCGATGAGTCGATTTTAAATACCCACCATTCTAAACAAAAGGATGCGATGATCCGATCTACGTCGGTGAAAATGGTAAGGTCGCGAGGAAAGTGAGAAAAGTGCGCCCACACGACCTTGTTAAAATTATTTAGGTGAGACAGACAAGGTCGTGTGGGCGCACTTTTCCCACCTATTAGTGTGATGATTCATGTGAGGGTGCAGTTTTCCCTTTTTTTTTTCTGGGAAGGCGCAGTTTTCCTGGGCGCAATTTTCCCAACACCAGTGAAACAACTCACTTTAAAGTTGTCCGTTGTAAAAAGGTGGTGTCCGAACACAATAGTCCAGTTACTAGCAATCCGGACCCCACCCTCAAACTCACCCTCTTTCGATGAACAAACCTTTTAAACAATAACTAGTTGAAGGTATTTGGAGATTGCATTTCTCATAACTAGACAATTTGCAAATATTCACTTGAACAAAAAAGGACCATTGTATTTTAAGTTTTATTTGTAATTTGCAGTCTGAGTAGGCTAGTCTAGAGGGTTGGTTTATGGGAAAGGGTTGGGACTAATACCCGAACCTAGCCGTTGGTCTCATATCGATTGTGGCATGTAAAAGAACCCTGGAATTTATGTGAAAATACCTTTCCCGCCAAAATTGGTAGGTTCTCGCTCATAGAAATTATATTTTTCTGATATAATCAGTTGGTCAGAAAGAGCACGTTAAATACCTCAAATAAATAAAAACATCATTATCTAAGCTTTTAAAGTTATCTATCACTTAGCGTCTAGTATTAGGTGTGCTGCCTTAGGTTAAGTTTGTATATTGATATAATCAAAGCAACTCAATAACAAGTGGTTTGGAGTTCCCTCTTTGTGTGAGTTCAGGCGCCAATAGTCCCTCATTTTTCTTAAACTATAATAATTAATTAATACTTCTTATTACCAAGGCTATTTAACTTGTTATTTTCAAACCACCTTATTATACCAGCTCAAGCCTTACAAACTGACTAAACCTTGGAATAGAAACACTACCCAGTCTCTTTTTTTTCCACCAATTACTCATTGCGAAAGGTGAAACATTAATTTAATTAATGATACATTCCCCTGTCAGTTAGGCAATCCAGCCTGGAGTCCTGAAATCATTAGGCAGACGCGCTTCTGAGCTAAGGAGTTGAACAGTAATTTATCAGTATTATTAATGGAGTTGCAGGTAATCCACTCTCACATATCTGTTGGTTTCTACAGTGCATTTACCCGCATTGGTGGACATTTGAATTAAACGTCAAGATCGCCTACGCTAGCTTGCCTCTGATGGAGAGGTTGGGGCTCGAATCCCGGCAGGTTGTACTGAGAGTGGTTTTTCATAAATGGTTTCCTAACTCCCCTCCACGAAAATCCGTATACATTTCCTCTAAATTTTACCTTCCTAATCCTTACACCACTATCGTAATTAAATGTGGATAGCATGGGCAGGTAGGGGCCTACAGTCCAATTTTGATAGAAGGATCCATATCTGACATCAACAGAAGTTACTAGATTTACTTTCATGAATTTATACGCCAACTCATCTGATCTGCAGATGTATTTTTTGATAAAATAACACTTATAATAAGCATAGGAAATTCTATCAATGTTGACCGCAAATATTGAAAAATAAATGGTACGGTGAGGTGCACAGACTTTTTCTCTTTTTTACCTTAAAATAGAGACATTACTAAAAAATAGTAAGATTTGTGAAACAAAATAATATACATTGTTGCAGAAACACTAAAAAATCTCATTAATGAAATAATATACACTTTTACAGACATAATGAGAAAAGAGGAATATATTTGTTCACTAGAGAGCTTAACAATCAATTTCATATTTCAAAGGCCTTAATAATAATATCAATAATAATAATAATAATAATAATAATAATAGTAATAATAATATATATTTTTCTTATAGTTCAGAAACTATCGGTTTGATAATAATATATTTTGAATAAAATATTTCTATTTTTAATAGTATTACGACTTTACAATGATAGCTATTTCCGATATCAATTAGTTGCGGGGATATGATCAAAATATCAAATTTAAGCCTATTTAAAGTACCCTCAAAACTACTTTCTTGGATAAATGATGGTTGCTATTTGATTTGTAATGTTAACCAGTGCCTAGATACAAGAGTTAATCGAAATCGTTATAGCAGAGTTTGAAAAAATCGATGTTTTCTCTTTTTGCCCTTCAATACACTTCCCTTAATTATAGGGTTGGATATCTAATTTTAAAAAAACTCAGTGGAATCTTATGAAAATCCTAGATACAAAGTTTTAGCCCAATCGGTAAAATAGTTTCGGCTCTAGCCCGAGATACAGACAGACTACATAACGAAAACAACTTTTTCTGTTTTATGGGGTCATGAAACATCAACATTTATCAAAATCTTGAGTTAGATTTTTGTTTACGATCACAATACTTCTTTCTCTGAGAGGTGGAGAAAAATTAAAAAATACACAGCGATTTACAGAGATTCATAATATATACATATTTACATAATATTATGGCAGATACATGTATATAAATTCAGTATATCCACTGGCGTGTCGTGAAGTGTTGCCAGGATAAGCATAGATTGTTCAAACTGCACCTGAGATATGTTATCCCCTATTTGGTCCCCAATTTACCAATCACACACATAGCATCAGTCTCACAAGGGATTGTATTTTTTTAACCGGTACTTGGCCAACGAGTGTTATAGTGAGTTACAAGCTCTGCTTATCCTGTCAGCACGTCACGCCATGTCACTGACACACACAGTAGCTGTCATAACGTATCTGTCCAGCTGTGCAAGTTTGACTTTCCCCTGTACCTCACAAGAGTTCCATCAACACCGTGACAGGCCATTCCTCTCGACAGGGATTGACGTAGATTAGTAGTTGTGATTGATTATAAGAATCTGTACGTGACCTACCTCCCTGCTCTTACTTTCAAGACGTCGCTCGTAGTACCGGTGGAGGGGTAGCACCTAGAATGTGTCCTGAAGACAGACCTGCTCTCAATTCCGTATGAGAATCTGGGTCGTACCAAACATCGTTGTCGCCTTCTTCTCGCAAGATCGTACTCAGTCTCGTTCACGCTTCACGTACACCCGGAACACACAAAATATGGGACGCCACCAAACTTTACAGCAATGGAATCCTTCTTAGAATTGGGAAGAACATTCATAAAAATAAATTGAAAGAAACCAAAATTAGAAAATCAATCCCGAAGTATAAAGAAAATTATAAAATCGTGGAGAAATTTGACGCAAAATTGATATCAATTGAATTCAAAGTTTAAAGTATTTTTTACATTTAAAACTTGGCGAGACATATCTGACAGTTTATTTTTACGAGCAGCCTCTTACTACCCATTCGGAATATTGATATATTTAAATCAATGGAGAAGAAATGAGGAAGGTAGAATTGAGGGAAAATGTACCATATTTAAATAAAGGAAGAATGGTTAGGCATTTTAGGGAAAAATATCCTCGATTGATTCGAACCCCAGTCTCCCCAACAGTGGCAAATAATACAAGATTTGGCTATGCCTTAGCCTATGTGTCCACCAATACGAGATGGTACCTAGCAATCCACAATGAGCTATCATGTTAATTTCCTATTTTGACTAAGATTCAATTACCTCTTTCGGTGGCCGCATGATCTAAGGCGTCACTCTCATTCTAGACTAGACTACCGATGACACGGAGATCGGTGTTCGAATCCTGGTTGGGTGTACTGAGAGTGTTTTTTACAAAACTTTTCCCCACTTTACCTCCACGAAAATGCGGTTATACATCCTCTAAATTCAATCTTCCTCATCCCTGACTTATTAGCGTAACTAGTACATATGGGTATAACCTGTACAGGTCGTAAGTAATACTTTCCAATATCATTTTCAATTCCTCATTCTAAACGAAATTGATTTCATTCTGCATCACCGGTATATTAAAAAAATAATTTTAATTTTCATTCTTATTCAAAGTTTTTTATGTTTCATTCTTATCTAATAAGTACTATGCCTATTTCCTATGTGACGTAATTTCCATGTTTTATTCTTGTAACAAACTTGGAATGTTGATTTTATCCGTGGGATTTTTAGTTGTGGGTGCACAACATACACTTGGTTTACCCTGAACAGTATTACCTTAACCGATTAAACTAGGGTATAAGTCGTATAACTTAGTGTGGTCATACCTTTCATGAATCATGGGCCAATTTCCATAATGCAGCGAACATAAAATATTGTAATAATAATATTAATAAACATATAACATTTTCATTTTTAAAACAACATAAAACCCGTCTATAAGTTAATTATAATAGTATTATGAATTTTCTGCAAGTTCTTAGGAAATTCAGATCGGGACTAAGCTATTTTTTTTTAACATTAATATTGGTGGGCTAGAAGAAGGCAGGTCGTGGGCTACGTGTGTGTCACTGGCCGTGGGTTGAACCACTCTAGTATAGCCTATATATAATATAGGGCCACAGTGTGATCGGTCAAGTTAAGATTAATACCTTTCAGGGAAAATGGAGTGTACAGTTAAAAACATAAAAGTTGAGAGGTGTAGCAAGTAAAGAAAGAAAAGCCATAATTAACATTAAATATTCACTTATAGTAGCCTATAAGTACATTATTAATATTCTGTCAAACTACTTACATTTCCTGTAGCACCGGGTTCATGCCCTAAGCATCTGGGGCAGCTGTTTTATTTAATAAAATATTAACTTTAAGAAACTGTTAAGTCTCATTGCAGTATGAGAAAGCTATGGCCTCGATCAAAGGTTGACGCGACCAGTTACCTGTATTTTGTGTAACATTTAATTGAATTACAGTTACATTAGATTTCATAAACCCCACACGCGTACAGTAACTGTTTAATAGTGTTTGGCATTGCTAGACGGAGTTTTAATATTGTAATTACAGTCTTTCAATCATATCGTCTTATGGAGAGGCGGGGATGCAATTTAGCCGCAACCGGTTGTCAGTAACTCGCAGAACTGCTTTGAAATCTATGATTTATTCTGAATTACTGAAGACAAGAATTCTTCTTTTCCTCATTTGCTTTTTTAAAAAGTTTATACATTCATATACAAGGGTTACTTTAACGGCTTAGCCCATGGAATAAACAAAGCAAAGGTAATTTGAGGAAATGCACCCTAATTAGTGGGGAGGGTGGGTGGTAAAACGACAGTGATATATTACTTGTAGAAAACCACCCCCAATGTGATTGGCTGAGATTCGAACCTAGACCTCTACGCCACAGGCAATCCAGTCTTTAGATAAACTTACCGGAGCAAAGCAGTTGAACAGTTGGGCCACGGTAATTGACGAGGAGGATTATCTTCATAACTAAAGGACCGGCTACACGGAGCCGCACCGCATTTTCCCGTTGGAATGCTATCCATGTTTTTAAATGCAAGTGGCTACACGAGTCCGCACCGCACCGGCGCGGACGAATCGTCGAGAGAGCATTGCTCCGCACTTTTGCGGTGCGGTGCGGACCGTGTAGCCACCTACCAGCGGAAATAAATGTTCGGGAGCTTTGTTTTCATTGTAAAACTAGGCATTTCTTTCACAACCTTTGCAAGTGTGGTGCTGTAGTCATTGTTTCCAACATTACGTACAAGATAAACAATATTACATACAGCAACTTATTGAACGACAAACACTCTTCTTCTTAGTTATTAGCTAACTTAAAATTTTATTCTTCGTATTTAATAGCTAACTTAATTTTATGAAAATAGGTGAAAACCTATGCAAGTAAAAATAAAAATACAAACTTATTTTGTAATAGTCGGAAATAAATGTTCGGGAGCTTTGTTTTCATTGTAAAACTAGGCATTTCTTTCACAACCTTTGCAAGTGTGGTGCTGTAGTCATTGTTTCCAACATTACGTACAAGATAAACAATATTACATACAGCAACTTATTGAACGACAAACACTCTTCTTCTTAGTTATTAGCTAACTTAAAATTTTATTCTTCGTATTTAATAGCTAACTTAATTTTATGAAAATAGGTGAAAACCTATGCAAGTAAAAATAAAAATACAAACTTATTTTGTAATAGAACTCAGTCTATATAGGTTAGAAAATGGTTAGAAAATGCGGTGCAGTGCGGCTCGTGTAGCCATACCTTTAGTTGGGCTATTATCACTATACCAGGAGGATTATCGTCATAGCTTAGTTGGGCTAAGTTCACAGACCAGGAGTATTATCGTCATAGCTTAGTTGGGCTAAGTTCACAGACCAGGAGGATTATCGTCATAGCTTAGTTGAGTCACGGTCACTGAAAAGGAGGATTATCGTCATAGCTTAGTTGGGCCACGTTCACTGGCCAGGGGGATTATCTTCATAGTTTAGTTGGGCTACGGTCACTGACCAGGAGGATTATCGTCATAGCTTAGTTGGGCTACGGTCACCTACAAGGAGGATTATCGTCATAGCTCAGCTGGGCCATGGTCACTGACTGGGAGGACTATAACAGATAATAGACCTGAGAGTAGATATGAATTCGGCCCAACCAATCTTTTGGCTTTATATTGAGCTAGGCTTGTCTAGGCTAGGTTAAGTTGAGTTAGGTTAGGCTAAGTTTGATTAGATTAGCATTTTGCTGTGCCTTACTATCAATCAATTGTTGTTTTTTGTTTAGCTTGAGAAAACATTGATAAACATCCTAAATGGAGCATCACAACAGCCAGGGCCGAGTTGTTTACGACTTGTTTACAATTCCCAATAAGGAACTCGTGGCCCAACTGTAATGTAGGGTTAACGATACCCTTTTAAACGCAGGTTATAGCCGGTATACGTGACCCAGCTGTAATTCACCCGAACTAAAACAATATGGTTTAGTTAAAATTTAATGCAATTACTAAAATTGTCTTATAATGGATTACTTTAATGAGATTAATACTATTATTTCAAACCTTATATAATAGTTTCCCGAATACGCTAAACTTTTATGATTTTAGATTATCGCAAGTTGGTCGCAAGTTTAGGCCACCACTATAACTATATGCTGGATTACCAATGACGGAGAGGTTGGACTTCAACCGGGTATACAGAGGGTGGTTTTCCATCATTGGTTTCCTACTCTACCTCTACATAAATACGGGTACATCTGATCTTTATTTTTATCTATTTAGCACCACGTCTTACAACCCATTCGGGTTATACTCTTAAGTACTAATTACTCTAATGAGTTAAGAATTGGGAAGATTGAATATAGAGGAAGCCTTTGCCTGGAGGGAGAGTAGAAAATAATTTAGGGAAAAATGACCCCAAGTTCACCCGAATGAGTTTCGAACCTCGATCTCCCCGTCCACGGCAGTCTAGCTCAACACGAAACTAGCGCGTTAGCTATCTACACCACCAAGGCCGGTCATTTGATCTTAATTATTTCCTAGTCCCATTAGTGTAAATAGGTGGATAGCCCGAATGAATGATAAAACGCGATGCACAAAAAAATGTGGATAACCCGGACGGATATTAAGACGCGCTTAAAAAAACCTGTCATTAGTAATTCGCGGGACACGCTAAAAGATTAGGTGGACCGTATGTAGCCCGTAGTTTTACCAGGCCTGCCTTAGACCATATGACCACCGATACGGATATTCCCAACTTATGTTGGCCACAGTCTTCCCTCTCCTTCCACCAACAACGTATAAGCTAATTTAGTACAGCACCAACTATTATAACCTGTTATTACTCGATTTATAAAACACCCTTGTGGAGAGCTCTTTATTACCATTAACACTGTTTATTGAGGATTAGGTTTTATTCAATGTGAAACCAAAATGGTTGATATAGAGGCCTATATATTTATGTTTTTGGTAAAACCAATTTTAAATTAATATTAACTTTCTTAGAGGTGACCTGGTGGTCTAGGGGTATGGTGTCAGACTTCTGTGCTGAGGGTTCGGGGTTCAATCCTCGGTCCCGGCACAGATTTATCTGATTGCCAAACCCTTCCTTCACCAATGATAAGATGTGTATTAATCACAACTTGTGAATTTGAAGAATGCCAGGCCTCCACCGTGGTTCGGATTCCACGTTAAACTGTAGGTCCTCCATTTCATCTCACAATCACCCTACCATTACACATTAGCGTAATTGCGTATAACCCGAATGGGTAGTAAGACGTGGTGCTAATAATAATAGTAATATTAAATTTTAGGTTTTTAACACAAGCACCAGTGGTCACGTGATACACACACATATGTATTAAACTTTATGTTTATGGTTTGGTTGAGCTTTGCTCGTTGTGGGCTCGGCCCCCAAACCTCAAGTGAGTGTAAACTAATGTAAATCCAGCGTTGTTTTTAACGTTGATTTATTTTTACAATTTTATGATTCTAGCTGTCCCATAAGTGTGTCAGAAAATTTAAAAAATGTGTGGAATATATGCAAAATTTACCTAAATTAAAAAATCTAGCTCGGGTGCAATCAGTTTTTTGATAAGTCTTACCGTTTACCCACAAGAGGACTCCAAAGAAAGGTCCGTACCGACTTTAAAGTTGCTCCACCATTTTGAATTTTTTTTCGGGGGTTAAATTTTTTTTCTTAACTTTTTAGAATTTTTCCGTCGGTTACAGGCTAGAAGCTATAAGTTAACCAAATTTGAAGTTTCTAGCTCATCTGGAAGTGGGTAAACATTAATGTCAGTAAGTGAGTGAGTGAGTCAGCCACGTGGCTTTATAGTATAGTGATATATATAATACAAAAGATATAAAGTTTAACACACACATACCTAATCATGCCGTTCACTTATGGAGTATGCAAGAAACTGTGCGTGTAGCTGAAACAAAAACTATAAATTCTTAAATAATTCTAAAAATACAGTGTCATATAAAAAAATATAATTTTATCTTTAAATAGTTGTTTGTAAACGTTTTTTTTTATAGATAATGTACAACTCAGGCTTGGCCACGAAAATGACCTGTAGGAGTCTTCTTGCCAGGATGTAGATTAAAAAAGTCCGTGATAGGATATGTCTATCTAGAATAGGAAACATGATAAAGGTAAAATTAAAAGGCAATTCAATGTTTTCAAAGTGCAAACATTAAAGTGAGTGTGTAAACTCGTCAGAGGATGAGAGGAAGGGTTATCAGCACATAGACAAGAGCTTTCTCAGGGTGAACTTCTCATTTACTTCCCTCTCTTTATATTTCGTACATTGGCGTCTAAGTGTAATAATGCTTAGACTGCTTAGCTACGTCAAGTTAAGATGTAACCCGATTCGCAAAATAGCTTCGAAATCTCCAAGTAGGCAAGGTCGTTAATCCATCCTCACTAACTTTCCCACACACCTCCCTATACTTATATACTCCTTAGCTTCAACAACATCTATACACCGAGTCATACATGCTCTTTTTTTATTCTTTAAAATTCCTAATGTTTCTCTTTTTCATACATTAATCTACAACATTTAACCACGTCTTATTAATATTGTTCAAATATGTTGGAGACAGGAAGCCATAGCTTACAGCGATGTCCTTGCCAGATATATTTAGAAGTCTAAAAAAATAAGCAATTAAAAAAAACTTATGTTGACCAGTGTTAAGTGCCGTGTGCAAGTGAGCATCTACTAACACTTTCTTATTTATTTCTCATTGTTATTTAAATGCATGAAGAACAGTGGTGTCAGTTTCTCCTAAACAGGAAACTTGTACTAGTATGAAGTTTATCTCGTGAACTACCTCCTATTGTTTGCTCATATCTTGAACTCTATATTCATTATGTGTGGAATTCTGGGATCGTATAAAGGGGGGAAAGTAAAGCGGATGGAGGTACACACTTTCATTTATAGTCATTTCCAGCAGTTGAATGATTTTTTTAAATATATGTATGTAAAGTGACCCTTGTGTTTATGTTCCATTATGTTTTCTAAACAAAAGTTCACATTAAATATTAATTTTAAAAACATGTCAATTTATGAGCGGAGGTAAAGAGGGGGAATACTAAAGGTTTACCTATCTATACTTTTAACAAAGTGGTACCCGCTTCGGTGGCCACATGGTCTAAGGCGTTACTCTTGCAATAGACTAAACTGCCGAAGATGAGGGAATCGGGGTTGGATCCTGGTTGGCTGTACTGAGAGGGGTTATCCTATTTGGTTTTCCACTCTTACTCCACGCAAATTTGGGTTACCTCCCCCCCCCCTCTAAATTAGTATTATAGGCGTATTACCTGAACGAGAAGTAAAACGCGGGGCTAAAAACATGTGGTATAAAACGTCATGTGGTTCTTAAACGCAAAAGTCCATACCGGATGATTCGCGACGTCACAATCCATGAAAATAGCCGATTGCAGGTGACACGCAATGCTTTGAACGAATGCATGACTTGCACTACCGGTACCGATTACGTTGCATGTAGAATGTCCTAATAATTCATGATAAATATGATGATAATTATTTGTGACTCTTGAAAAGGTTTATTTTAATTTTGGTTGAATGTAGAAAACCTATTGGTCACTTGTCTCTTTCAGACCAGCGCACGTAAACCGGTTCACGGACTATATATCTTTAGCCACATTACAGCTCACTTGAGCACGTGAGAAAACATATCTGCCTGTCAGTTTTCTTCAAAGCTTGGATTATAAGAGCCTAACTATCATGTTAACACTTACTTTTAAGATTAGAAAAATAAATGGTACGGTGCACCTCACAGACTTTATACCTCTTTTATCTTAAAATAGGCATTTTCTAAAAACTCGTTAGAATTGTGAAACAAAATAATAAGTTGTTATACATTGTTGTAGAAACATTACACCAAATATACTAAATGAAATAATATAAACTGTTACTTACTTTGCTCTATGGCATTATGAACTAGGAACACTGTTATATAAAAATTGAGAAAAGAGAAACATCTTGGTCCGCCAAAGAGCATAAGAATCTAATTCACTATCAAAGACATGAATTAAAATGTAGAAATCTTGCTAGACTTTCATTCAAGTTTATCAAGGTTAAGCTCTCAGCGGTCTTTAAATGATTATGGAGGACTTTCAGTGACATTTAGCATTAATTTATTTGTACTATTTCAAAGGGCTTTCATAAACTTTTGGAATGTCAACGGGAATTTTGTGGTTCAAGGGAATATTGGCTGTTTTCATAAAAATTGAAAATATTTTAAGGGGTCTTTGCAAAAACTTATTTCTATCGATATACTTTTAAATAATTTCAGGTATCTCAGAAAACTTGAATTCTTGTTTAGGATACTATCGACTTTTAACTATCTCGGTGAACTTTCAGATAGTTTTTTGGGCCTGAGAGGACTTTATTAGCTTTAAAGGGAACTTGGCGGACTTTTCAATGATTTTTAATAACTGTAGGTGGTGGATCGCAGCTTTAATAAGAGTGAGTAGACGGCAGCATATGGCTGGCGTTTGTCTTTGTCGCGATTCACCAACAGTTGTTGGGTCAGTAGGTTCTCGGGTTTCACAGTTAGACTCCGTTTTGCACAATAATTACCGCCCTTCCTTCGGTCATTTGATGCCATTCGTTAGTCCAGAAACAATGGCTGCTACGTGAAGGTCGCTTTTACAACAGTTTTACTTTTATTGCGGTGTGTGATCAAGATGTTTGATACAAATAACAGGAGTGGCGGAACCTAGATTGTTTCGAGAGTAGAGAGACTTAGTTCAAAATGGACTTGTGACACGTTCTTCCCTTTCGGTAAAATGTTTTACTTATAACCAACGAACAAATGTTACAACCACATCGGCGAACACGTGGGAAAAAGGCGTCAGTCTCATCTTATCTGCTTTGCTAGTGTCAGGAATATCGGTGTTCGAATCTCTGGACCTGATGTGATTTTTCCTAATAGTTTCAATGTTTTTCATGAAAATGCGGGTACATTTATTTTCCTCTGATCCAATGATTTTCAATTTTATTTTTCGGTTGCGTATTCCTTTGTTCGTTAACACTTATATCAAATACTCCAAGAGTTGAGTTTTGTTTAAATAAATACATATATTGGTTTAAAATCCTTCTTTCAAGCCGTACTTGTGGGTTCTTAAACAAATTATTCAAGTTATGGAAGGGAATGTCTTATTTTGATTAAAACACTTCAAGCATAACTAGCTATTATTATGTTATACATGTCAATATACATAATTCAATAAGTCTATTTGAACTTGGTAAAAACTTTTACAAAATTCACTAAGATAAATTTTATTTGTAGCTTAGGCATGGGTAGAAATAAAACATGAATAAAGATTTAAAAAAAACTCATATTTGAATGAAAATAATTTGAACACTGAGTTTTCTTTAAAGAACGCGTTTTTAAATTAAGTTAGCTTGGAGATTTTTTTAAAATCTGCCATTACAAAATTATTTTCATGTACTCCTAATAACTAAATATAGGCCTATAACATGAATGTTTGGGTGTGCGTCCACTACAGGCTGAAAATCACTTCTCGAAACTATGGCTTCCGTACAGGTGCGATTAGAATTTTGCCTCCTTTCATGCAATATTATACGCGCAGAGGCATGCCTCTTTCAGTGCGTCTTGCCTCTTGCATCTTGCCTTATACAACCCGACCTGTTTACAATTTCACATCTCTTTCCATGCGTTAGAGATGTCGTCGCGGGAAGTACTTGCTGCAGGCGTCGCTTAGCTATTGTCATTTTACGACGTCAAAAGAAACGAAAGCGTCGTGAGTTCTGGATGAGTCAGTTTCTAGAATCACGTTAATTAATTTCAGGGATACTATCAGAAGTGCGCGAATTAGATAGAGGTCAATTGTTTAAGAACTTCACAAGAATGTCCCCAAGTGATTTTGATATTTTGCTGAGTATGGTTGAACCACATATTTCAAAACAAGGTATGCCATACCAGCAAGTACACGATTATCGGTCACTCTTCGTTTTTTGGCAACAGGTGACAGCTATCAGAGTTTGATGTACCAGTTTAAAATATCGTTGTCATCGATTTCAGTCATAATTCCAGAAGTATGCGTGGCCATCGTTAAGGCACTATATAATTATGTGAAGATGAGTTTAAAAAAAAGTCGCAATGGCTCTAGTACAAAGTTGTAGTTTAATTTTTTACTACTATATACATATTGAATTATTTATATAGTAGTATTTGAAATAAATAATTAAATATTTAATTGGAACAAACAAAAATTGTGTTGTAAGCTATAGTTAAAATCTACTGTTAATGTATAAAATTAATTTATTTTAAACAAGTGTGACATGAATGACAAAAGAAGTAACTAAGGAAATTAGTGCTAAATTAAATCATATATAGTCTTAAACCTATAAGCTATGCTCGCTATAAAGTTATGAATCCAAACTTGAATCGTTAGTGCAACGAGTTACAGAATTTGGTCTTTGTGGATATTGAGGCGACAATGACTTGGGACCCAGTTGCTGTGAATGCTGTGGAAGAGATCCGCTCTGGTTGAAGCCACAACTAGTAGATGGTGAAAATTGATTTCGAATTGTTGCTGCATTGTTATCTACTGGGCTGTGCTTAACTGGATAGTCTGTTTGCATTTAAAACTCCAGCAGTGTTGATAGAAAACTCTGCTGAGCAATTGATCGTACCGAGCGAATCAAACTTATTAGTTTAGCTGCTATTAAATCACCAAGAATAATACAGTGGTCAACCTTAGTGTCCTTCTCAGAGTTCATAAACTGATAGGCATCAGATGCTATCGCTTCTTCTGGTTTTTTTAAAGTACCTTCTGCCGTTTAGCGGGTGGGGTGAAGTTACATAGTCCCATCAACAGACATACCACTTTTACTTTTCTTCTTAACGTTCACGTATTATCGGTGGAAGTATGAACACCGTTTAGTGTTCAACACCCCCTTAGAATCCATGTCGTACGTTTCACCTAGTGATTGTATCACGTCTCTACGTTTTACGCGTTTTTTTAATAGTCGTTGTGTGATTACCGCCACAAATACCTACTCTATTGTAAATGTGCAAATAGCCCTAACGGTTGTAAGACGTTGTGTATATAATAACACGTTTTAATATGATGATGTGTCTTGGCAAGAAGGTGATGGTTTGTCAAGTTAGTACTGAACAGGGAAAAACATTGTACTGCTACAGTTATAACAATATCCACCCTGGCAACAACCCACACTTCGCCACTGTAAATATGTATCTTTATACGAGCCAGTATTGTTTAATGCTACGGTTTAAAGTTGACATATCATTGCGTAGCATCTAATGCTAAGTTTTTTTAGTGCCGTAAGAAATTCTTTAAAATAGCTACCTACCTAACGTCTTGAAGTTTCACTTCATTCTACAATAAACAACATTTAAGGTTGAGTAAAATTTCTAAGAAGACACATTGCCGTGGCACTTACAGGAAATGCTTTGTGTAATAGCCTAATGTTAAATGTATAAAGTATAAAATAAAGAAGATAGATATGAATGGAAAGTGTGATTAATTTGCGTGGGTCCGCGCTTGGATCGTTTAATGGTAAGGCTATTGTTGTGCTAAGAAAGATCTCGGATTTGATTAACGTGTTCAACTGTAATATTTTATTTAAATATAAATTGCTTTATTTTATTTATTTTATTTAGCACCGCGTCTTACTACCCGTTCGGTTTATACGCTTATAAATTATTATCAACCTGTATTTAACAATGAGTTGCTACTAGATTAATAGTTAAGCAAGTAATGACAGGCATTTGTTTGGTATAACTTTGAAAAAAACTAGTGATATATTTTTGCTGTAGTTTTTGAAAATTTATTTTTAGACGTTTACCTAGCTGTGTACCCAAAACCTTAGTTCAAAATATGTTCAATGTTAAGTAAACTTAGCTTTATATTTAGCCGATTAATAATAAATTAAGATTTATTACAATAAATATTGGTTTTAAATATATAATGTGATTAAAAACAAGAAATCCTACTAATAATCGATTAAAATAATATATAAAAAGCATTTTCTACATATATCTTTTTGATAACAAAATAAGGATGTGGTCCAGACAAAATAAAATTAATTATTAATCTTATATGTGAAGATTGAAAGTTGTACCTTTGAATTTACTCCTGCGATCTCACTAGTCAGACTTTAATTTTTAAAGTAATTAATTTTCTTAAGAATAATTTCTGTTCCAATTTTCCAAAATATTATTATAATTATACATGAAAAAAAAATTGTGGACTAACAGAAAGTTAATCTAATGTGAATTACTTAGATACTCAATCACAATTTTGGAGGAAAAACTACAATTCAATTTTTATAGGAAGGTCCTTTTAGAAAATACAAATATATTTATTTGAGTTCACTAATAATATTTTACTATATTATTAGTGTTATTTAATAGGTCTTAATAATATATATCCAAATACAGCTGTATATCACATGACTTGACGTATGAATACGTGAAAGTAACTTTTATGCCAGATAAGACCCTTCCTATGAAAATTTGACTGTATGAGTAGACTTCTTAAAAACTATGTGAAACATACTATAGGAATGAATGCGACCTCAATCCAAGCCGAGGGCAAGGACCTCTGGTTTATTCTGTTTCACTTCTATACACTTGACTTAAGTGCAGTTTCAATATTGCTAAAAACACGCATGATCCAATAGGAACAAACATAGTTTGGCAAACGTAACGCTGAATGGACCATAAGAGTCACCTTTAACAACAACAAAACTTGAGAAAATCAAGTGGACAGACCGGGTGACAAATGAACAAGTCCTTAGAAGAATGGATGAGAAGAGAACCACTGTGGATGTGATTCTTCGGCGCAAAGTCAACTGGATCGGACACATCCTTAGGAGGAACTGTCTTATTTACGACGTCCTAGCAGGAAAGGTTGAGGGAAAGAGGAGCTTAGAAAGAAGGAAGATTTAAATACTATATTACTTGAAGGAGGGAAGAAAATTCTGGGAGCTCAAATAGGAGTCAGAGGACAGGCGGTTTAAGTTCACTGACAAAAGGAATGAACCTGTTGGGAGACAGAACAGCTAATACAGTAATAATAATTATTATAAGTGGTCGTGAAAGCTTGAAAACAAGGTGAGATATGTTAAAACACTACCACGAATGATATGCGGGGAAGTCTTCTTACAGGCGCGTATATTGGGATTGCGCGGTCATTCTTATATGGGATTGACAATAGCGCATGCGAAATAGCTTTTACACTCGATATGTAATTTTTGTAACTAACGATAAAAAACAAGCAAAAGTATTTTTATTGGAGGATAAGGAATGTGTCTATTAAATATATATTTAATTAATAATTAATATACTTACTTTAAAAGCCTATATTACGGCCAATTAACCGGGAAACTATAGACAAGATTACGCTCAAACTATAAAACAAATCAAACTGTGGCTCTCTGAATAAATTTTTATTTGACCACAGATAAATTAGATCAATTTAATAAATCTTTTTTTCTAAAATAATAATTTGTCAGTTTTTAGTTTCCCTCGAGCCCTCGGAGAGAGAAGTATTGTGAGCGTAAAGAAAATTAATCTCAAGACTTTGATAGATGTCGACCCCCTGAAACCGTAAAGGTGGTTTTTCGTGATCCCTTGTGTCTAATATTAACATTACAGACTAAAGTTATTCTCGCTTTATCATGAAAATGACTTCGAGGGTACTTTACGCAGGCGTAAATTTTCAATATTTATTATGCATCCGCAATTAAATGAGATACGAAATAACTTGTTACTATAAAGTTGTAGTACTATTAAAAATATAGATCATTTATTTGAAATTTATTTTTATAAAATCAATAGTTTCTGAGCTATAATCAAATATATATATATATA
>CABFWB010002895.1:40577-51666 GCA_902151455.1 Timema bartmani | reverse complement strand
GTTCTTTGACAATGATTATTGAAGTTGATCGTTATGCTCTTTGGTGGACTAAGATATTCCTCTTTTCTCATTGTTTCCTTAACTGTGTATATCATTTCATGTATGCTCTTTGGTTGAGTGTTTATGCAACAATGAATATGATTTCGTTTCACAAATTTTACGAGCTTTTAGAAATATTTCTATATTAAGATAAAATACGTGAGGAAGTCTGTGTGGCAGTCTGCAACATTCAATTTAAAAGATATAATCATATGGTTCCACTGGTCTTAATTCTACTATTTAAAAAAAAGAGTAAAATACAAGAAAACCGCACCAAAACATGATGCTTGAGTTGAGTTGAATTACTTAAGTAAGGGCTTATCCGTGGGGCTAGATGGGCTCTTAAAACCAAATATATATTTTAGATTTACTTTAATTAACCTGATATGTATTGGAAGTAGACACTTCAAGATACGCAATCAAAAAAATATGTTATATAAAAACCCAAAGATATACGAGTTTGAAAAATAATAATTTGTAAATATTATATTTACGTTGAAATTAATTCAGCCAACCCTTAATTTTTTATTAGTCACTGTGATAATATATATATATATATATATATATAGGCACTGTGTTTTACTACTTATTCGGGCTGTACGCATGTATACTAATTATGTTAATGGGTTAGGGTGATGAAGGTTATATTTAGAGTAAGTTTACCGATATTTTCGTGGAGGGAAAGTGTAAAATCACTTGGGAAAAACCACCCTCAATACACCCGACTGGGATTTGAACCTCGATCCCGCTGTCATCGGCAGTTTAGTCCAACAAGGAAAGTGACGCTTTAGACCATGCGGCCACCGAAGCGAATGTGTGAACATCTAGAATACCAAACATATAATCGTTAAATGTGTTATACGTGTTTGTTAGCACAATAAACCTGATCCCATAGTTATTCATGAATATTAAATAAGAGAAAGAAAGATAAGGAAAAAATAAAACTAATAGAAAGTAAAATTAACAATGGCTAAACATGGTGCCGTATAAACAGTTTGATGAAGATCTGATCCGTTAAGTAGAAAATGTTAAATATTTAATCTGCTTAACAAATATTACAAATAAAAAATACATAAAAAATAAAAGGGCTACTAGATTAAATGTTCTTAAAGATAAACACGACACGGTTTTAACAATGAAAAGCCAGTTTACATTTAACGTTGCTACGGCTGGACAGAGAGAGAGATAACGGCTGCCTCTTGAAGGAAACCGGGCTTTATATTTCCATTCCTTGGCCTTAAGTTTTCATTAACATAACCTTATCTGATAGTTTAAAAAGCTACCAGTTCCACTTCTTTAATGGACTCATAACCCAAGCTATATCAGCTGTCACTTTTGACAGTCGTAAAATATAAAATTACACCTTTCCACTCCATAACGATTCTTTATTCTTTATAAACATTCTAACGACTAAATATTTAGCTATATAAAAACTTTTCAAGAGGGAGTGTAAAATTTACAAAGCAGTTTACTAAAACAAATATAAAAAAAGCTGTGGAAAAATAAACTAAAACAAAACAAAGGAACAAAGAAAAATTGTAAGAAAACTTTTATTTTTTCAAAAACTTTCAAGCTAGTTTAGCTTAACAGCTTTAATTGTTCCAATTTAATCTATATGTCAGGATGGCCGAGGGATCTAAGGCGCCAGACTTAAGTGCTTCATTCGCTCCGTCTGTGAGTTCAAGGTATTCTGGTCCTCAATTGAGGGCGTGGGTTCGAACCCCACTTCTGACAAAGTTTTATCTTATTTTAAACCGAAACTTTTTATTCAACGAGATATGAAATTATCTTTAACAAACAATAATAGTTTGAGGTAAAGCCGATAGATTAATTTGCTAATTATGATCCGATAGTTTTAAGTAATTAAGCAAATATCTATTTGTACACAATAATACTATGTATTTTGTTTTCTATACTATATATAAGTACATAATATCCTTGATTTTACTTCTAGGCCTTCAGAACCTATAATATTTAACATCCGACATTTCTCGGAAAAAGTTTGCCGACGCCTGGACTAGACTACCAATAATGACGAGATTAAGGTCCGAATCTTGGTCGGGTCTACTGAGGGTGGTTTTTCCAAAATGGACTTCAACTCTCCCCTTATGCAAATGCGGGTGCACTTCCTATAAATATAATCTTCCTCATTCCTAAAACCATTAGCGTGATTATTAGATAAGCGTATTAACCGAACGGGTAGTAAGACACGGTGCTAAAAAAAATGGGAAAATCCAAAGTAATAAATACCTCCGACCCAATCTAGATTTGAGCCTGGACCTCCCCAGTACCTTGCAAGCCTGATGCCTTAGACCGCGTGTACAATGGTGCCTGTTGGTGAGATATGTCATGAAATCCCATCTTACTGTTATTACTCAACTTGTCATATGACCCTGTTTGATGAATGTCCGCTGNCGAGACAAAGGAACATTCCTGAGTGTATTCACCTCGAGACAATACGTCGCATCTTCTGTTGAGAGACCATCTCACTCGATTAACCGGGAGATTAGATACACGATAACGATCAAATCAAAATGCGGCTATTCCGCTTCGGTGGCCACGTGGTCTAACGCGCTACTCTCGCAGTAGGCTAGACTGCCGATGACGGGGAGATCGAAGTTCGAATCTCGGTCGGGTGTACTAGGGGTGGTTCTCCCAAAATGATTTTCCACTTTCCCTCCACGTAAATGCGGGTACACTTCATCTAAGTATAATCTTCTTAATCCCTAAAACTAATAGTGTAATTAGTACATAAGCGTATAACCCAAACGGGTAGTAAGACGCGATGCTAAAAAAAAGCTGGTTTTACATTCTTTATTTCTACAGCAAATCAGTATAATAGTTTATTAAATTAAAATAATCATATTTTTTTCTCCAAAATACAGTAAAATAGTTTGGCTGGTTTCACTTCCACTGTTTTCTGAAATAAAACACAGTAAACCGCACGATGATGTGACGTATGGTTTGAGCTGTACTACCTACCAAAGCTAGGTGCTCTCCGTAGGGTGAGACGGGCTCTTAAGGCCCTTGACCCTGTCGAGTGCAAGTCTAAACCCTATTTTATAGTATGGTGGGCGGGAGGGTGAAAAGCGTGGCGTGGCTTCACAAAAGATCAAAGTATCCTTCCACCCCAACAAGAACAGATGGATCATGAAAACCGTAGATGGCGCTAGCTACCGGACAGGTCTTGCGGAAAAATCATACGTTTGGAAATGTCAGTTTTCTCGAGAATGAGTGAAATTTTTATAGTATTATTTTCAACACCTCTTCTAAGATAATGTATCAATGTTTATTAGGTGTTACATTTTATTATTTTTTGTTATGCAGTTTTCTATTGAAAAATGTCAAAATTATCAAAATTCGAACACTGTTAAGATTATAGAGGAGGCGTGTATATAAAAAGTATAACTTAATCAACATGCTTCTATGCTTGAACAAACCGTTTCCGAAAAGAAAATGGCAAAATAATAAAAAGTCTTGAAGATAACCGTTTGTTCCCATGGCTCTGCATTTCCACACCAAATGAAAAGGGTCAATCGCCTTAATAAAATTACCTCGAGACATCCTACCTTGGCCGGATGGAGACGTTTATTTTGAACGACCCACATATGTGCATGCAGACTGGATGTAAAACTCATCTAATCAAGTTTACCGGTGATGAGGAGGTCGGGTTTTGAAATTCTGCCAGATATACTGTGGGCGGTTTTACTTAATTGGTTTATTACGCTCCCTCCATAAACTGAGGTGCATTACTACTACCTTCCTAAACCGTAGCACGTTAACATAATTAAAATGCGCACAGCCAGGATGCCGTAGGGGTAGTAATACTGTTTATTGCATTCAGTGTACAATGAGCAGCCAGAGAGTGAAAACCTGAATGCCTTTGTGTTTATTGTCCTCATTGCAGCCAGAGAGGGACAGCCTGAATGACTGTGTGTTTATTGTCCTCAGTGTACAATGAGCAGCCAGAGAGAGACAGCCTGAATGATCCCAACTCGTGCCCGGAGCCTCTACCCACCCCCGACCCGTCCCCAGCGTCTGCCGCCGCCACCGGGGCTCGAAGTAAGGACCCCCGGTACAGTGGCAAGCTGGGGACAGGCCGCACCTTGCTGGGGATCCTTACATCCGGCCGAAGCAGCTCTACCGACATGTTGGAACACACCGAGCCCTTGTGAGTACCACTGCCCGACTGTCTTCAGTTCTGTGTCAGGTTCATCTTATATAATTATCTGGTAACGAGTAGGTTAGGGTTCGAATCCTGGACGGATGTACAGAGGGTGTTTTTTCCTCAATCGTTTCCCACGCTCTGTCTCCGTAATTTCGGGCACTTTTATTCTAAATTCTTCCTTCCTCAATCATACCTCTACATCATGATTAAAATACGTATAGCCCTGAGGGGTAGTAAGGCACGGTGGAAAAAAACAAACACACATTACATTTCTAAACACTTAGACTTAGATTATATTAGCATTGAACCAAGGTCTTCTAGACGTGGGGTTTCTGATTATATTTGTCTCAGTACCAGATTGCTCGAGGGCTGAACATGTGACCTAGGTTTGATTACATGTGATCTCAAATGTAATTTACTGTTTACTTGTGGATTTGTCCTACTATCCAGATATAGTAACTGTCATAGCTTGAAGCCTTAGGTAAACTCTCTTGACTTAGCAGTCGAGTATTCGGACTAGGTCTTGTTTTTAAACATCAGTTGCTTTGCCAAGTGAGCATAACATAGTGCATTGTCAAAAGTAGTATTTTGGGGGAAACACTCCTCCTTTTTTGGTATATAATAGTGAGTTTTGGACCTTGAGAGAGGAGAATGTGGGAGGGGGTGGCAGGCTGGACAGACGCACGCCAGTTTCGAGTGGGGTTAGTCCAAAATGCTTCACATAATCAGCCACCAAGTTTAACCAACTTGTGGGGAGAGTATCCTACAGTTTGAGTCAATGTTCTGTGCAGAGGAGGACGCCCCAATCATCTTAGAGGTCAGAGTTCAATAATAACAGCATAGCTCCACGCCGGACGGTCGGGTGTTCGACACCAGCTAGGGTTATAACATCGAATATAGGTCAGAGCACGGAACTACTGAGTAGGGACGTTGATAGAACGAGTACTTTTTTTTTCCAAACTCTTTCAATCAGTTCTCTATCCTACATCACATTATGCACTAGTAAATTAATTAATCTATTTCAATAATTCAGATTAAACGAACCCCACAATTATTTAACATTACCTCTATCATCCCACCAAGCCCATCCTGACATAAGAGGACCACGGTAGAACGGTTAGCGACAATATCCCAATTTCCCTATGAATGGATATATTTAACAACTAGGAAAAGATACTAAGTTTATATCTACTTTCATGTATTCATACGTCAAGTCGTGTGCTCTACAGCTGTCACTAATAATAAAGAAAAATGTTTTAAATGTTAAGAGCAAAAATATGTTTGTCTTTTCTAAAAGATGTTCTAAATGACCATTTGTAAGAAATTCAAGGTATATTTATATTTGTTTGCCAAGAAAGCTTTGGGTGTGACGCTATAAAATTATGCTATTTACTTAAAAAAAAGTACTAAAATAATAAGGATAAATCCTCATACAATAATACTAATTATTTAATTTGGTGCACAGTATTTTACATGCACATTTTGAATATACTTACACACTAACTTAATTCTAGATCCGGCACAGCACCTATTCCCCGGCTGTCAAGTCATCAGTGGGAAAGACGACTCCTCAATTTTATCAATAATTAATTTCTCGACCATGCCGGTATTCAAACCCAAGACCTGTAGATTAATAGGAAGACATACTACTGGCAGATTAAAAGTGCCGGGTGATAATACTAATAATACAAAAAGTAGCGATAAGTGTTTCCGGGACAGCAAGAATGACGCGGCTGTCCTCTTATGACTCTGAGTGTCACTGGTTTGAACCTCGGGTGAAGATTTTAAATATATGATTGACTCGGTGTCAGAAGTTCCCACTTATGTTAAGTGCATGGATAATAACACAAATAAAAATAAATGAAGCTATGGTTGAAAATACGTTTATTATATCTGACATATTCTTCGCTGAGGTTAAAGTTTTAGTTAAAATTCTTTAAAGAAGCAGTTAACTTTTGTTTTGTGAATAGATCATGTTCAATGTCAAAATAAGATTTTTTTAAATCCTAGACTTGAGCGCGAGTACAGGTTATATTCAATTTGCAACTATTTATTTGCAGTAATCAACATTGTAGCTTACAAACCACACCAACACCCTAAATCCATTTAATAGCAACCATATGTGTGCATTAGTCAATATTATGGTTTTGGGAACTCCTCGCTGAGACAGTTTTAGTGTGTTGCGTATAAGGACTATGTCGCATGACGTGGAGAGTAGGGCCTAAAGATAACTGTGTTGGGTAAAACTGACGTGTAGCTGTGTTGTGTGCAATACATGGGACGTGTAACTGTGCTGTGTGCAATGCATGGGACGTGTAACTGTGTTGTGTGCAATATATGGGACGTGTAACTGTGTTGTGTGCAATATGTGGGACGTGTAACTGTGTTGTGTGCAATATATGGGACGTGTAACTGTGTTGTGTTCAATATGTGGGACGTGTAACTGAGCTATATGCAGTAAAGGTGACGTGTAGCTGTATTGTGTATAGTAAATGTGACGTGTTATTGTATTATGCGCAGTGTCCACCTGTGGATCCTTCTCAGCTCCTTGTACGGTCGGCTACTGGTGATACTCATGGTGGCTTTCTGCATCACCGAAGTCATGGACAACTCCGTCAAACTGCTCAGTTTACAGGTATGACAGCTTGTTTACCTGATTGTATCTTAAGCGTCAGTATGCTGAGACATTATTTAATACGAGGGAATAGGACAAGGCGGGGATTTTAAGGTTGTCTAGTTAATTAATATGTTCAACACGAGGGTTATCAAAGGCTTAGTTAAGAGGTAAGGACAAGAAACCTTGTTCAAAAGATATGCACCCACGTTAGCGTGAATAGAAGATGTGAAAACCACCTCCAGTGTACGTGGCAGAGTTTCCGACCTTAAAATTCCAGTAACGCTGGAATCACGATCAACTTAACGTTCAAGTAAGGTTACGTTTACATATCGTGACGTTCACTTAATGTACAGAAACTAGCATGTGATCAAGATTCACGTAATGTAACGTAACAACAAATTGACGAATGTATTTAGACTGTTTGAAAAAAAATTGTTCACTAAATTGAATCTCAAGCATTTAAGGCTGACTAGGCAGCAAGTACTTGTAATATAAGCTTACTGGATAAGCAAAATAAAATGTAACGAGAGGTTACGACCGGTTTAGAGTTCGCAAGACGCGGACCAACTATACCGAAGAAGTACATAAACAAACAAATGAAGTACTAAATAGTCCTGTTGGCGTGATTCGCAAAATGATTGGCTGGCTAGAGCACGTGTTACCCTTCACTCAACTTTCACGTAACGTGAAAGTTCTCCCTTGGACAAATCTTACGTTAATTGAGTGTCAAGTATACGTTAACTGCCACGTGATGTCTTCCATTTAAAACTACGAGGAGAACCTTTACGTTACGTTGCGTGAAAATAAAGAGAAAGTCACTTGAACGTTAAATTTATCGTGATGCTGGCATAACTGACAAACCAGTTTACTGTGATATTGATGGCTTAAACAGCGTGATCATCAGCACTGGTTAGGCTTAAGGTAATGCATTACGATTAAGAACGTGAACCCACATTGTAGGACCCGCATCGATGATCACATGGTACAAGGCGTCATTAATAATGCAGAGGATTGCCGTAGACATCAATATTGCGGTTAGAATCTTGGTTGGGTGCAATTTTAGTTTTATCATCCTACCTTCACATTAATGCAAGTGCGCTTCCTCTAAACAACCTTTATTGTCTCTTCTCCTTTGACTAAACCATTAATAAACTTCATGATGAACGTGACAGTTAACATAAAAAAAAAACCAATTGTTTGAATAAAGCCAGTGCCTCCAGTTGAATATATTATCTTGTAATACCAAGTCAAGTGTCAGGCACGCTAGTGCGCACTTAACCTTACTGATCATGTTAATATAAAGTTTTAAATTGTTCGTTCGGATTTAAAAAACATATTATTGAATTAAACTCTTCTTTATAGGCCTTTGGTCTGTTCCATTCCATTGGGCTTCAGTGGGCTATCCTTCCATCTTTGCCTCGATCTTACAGTTCTTCTCATACCTGGAGGTATTTCGTCTGTTGCTATTTTGACACTTCTATATTCTTGCTTACTTTCAATGTTTTGACTCCATTCTCTCCTGCGTGAAGCTATCCATTCAGTGATGAGGTTGATTTGACAAGATTCTCTTATGTCCTCATTTCTTTCTCTCTCTAGTAATGATTTATTAGTGGTTTTTCTCAATAATCGCATTTCTATGACCTCCAGCTGTTGTTGGGTATGTTTAGTTTCCCTTCCTGTCTCTGCGGCATATGCGCCTATTGGTCTTACCACCGACTTACTACCCGATACAGAAAACATTGCATCTCGTGGTCAAGCGCTGTAATCGCTCCACAGTATGAAAGGCGAAGGGGTGAGAAGAGCGCTCTAGTACAATCTGTACCAAATGGCAAATGGGGCATGAGTCCTTCACTGTGAATTGTTGGTTTAGCACTCTTATTTAAAACCATTTTAAAAAACACTTTACATACCTTGTATTCAAAGTTGATTAAGTATCTGTAATGTTTGTCAAAAGAGGTAAAAATAAAGTAAAAACATTCTAAACAAAACTACTGAAAGCCCTAATATCGAACTTACGTGCCCCCCTCGGTAAGCTGACCGGAGTGTACGGACCAGAACGTCAAGATAACGACTGATGACGTATATCATTGGTTTCCCACTTCATTCTTCAAGTAGTTGACATTCTTTCAGCATGCAATGTCTACTGTGTCGAGTAGTATATATTTTTGCTTTTGAATCATGTCCTAGATATTTGTTGTACCATAATGAATAAATAAGGCATTAAAAAATGCCATACATCATTGCTTGATGTGGGTCAACCTATATTACAAAGCAACAAGCTACAACTCTTATTTAATTTATTATCTAATTACTACATTTTATAGCCTCCTTACCGAATTAGAAAAAAAAATTCTTATAGGCTTTAATTTCCATGTTTAAATTCAGGTGTGTACAAACGCCGATCTTTCGTCTACTTTTAGTGCAACCCCCATAATTTGACAGCTAAAGTTTTTAATCACGTTCCAGGAAATGATTATATGATCAGAAATGTTTGTGTGTACATGATAACTGATCTGGGAGGGACGGGGGTTCAATTCGATCTCGGACAAGGTGATGTATCCTCTCTCCGATACCATATCTCCTCACACACATTTTATCCCTTTATCCTCTACTCGAAAAATTGTATAACCCGCTGAGTTAAGAGTCCCGGGTGCGTATTAACATTCCCTAACCCAGTACAGAGCACCACGCATTTAGAGCGATATGATTGGCTCTAGGTCTTAGCGCGGTCTTCAAACAGCGGTCAATCACCAAGCACAACAAAGGCATAAGTGTTGCTGCACATAATATACTAACTAGGAGTTTGCCGTCGGCTTCGCTCGCATTGAAGTTAGGTAAATTACTTTTTCCAGCGAAACATCTACAATAAAAAATACTCCATTTCAGACACGTACTATGAGGCGAAGATTTCAGGTGAAAGAGAGAACGCATATAAAATGCATCTATGGTCACTCGGAGTATTTTATTAGTAAGATGATGACGTGTCATGATCTATTATATTTATTATTAAAAATGTATTATTAAAATAAAATAATTAAATACCGTATAATCAATTCAAAGAAAGGCTTAAACAACAATATACAATATTTTAAAGGAAGGTTTAAATACTATATGTAGCTAAGCAAATTAGGTTCAAACATTATAAGCAGTTACAAAATAATTTCAAAAAACCTTTAAATACACAATAAGAAAAGTTTCAAACATAATAAATAGTTACAAAATAATTTAAAAAAAAACATTTAAATACTATTTAAGTAAATACTCAAATATAATAGATAGTTACAAAATAATAAAACATATTTAAATACACTTCAAGAAGAGGTTCAAACATAACAGGTAATTAAAAAATAATAATTAAAAAACATTTAAATACACTTTAAGGAAAGGTTCAAACGTAACAAATAGTTACAAAATAATAAAACATATTTAAATATACTTTAGAAAGGTTCAAACATTATAAGTAGTCATGCAAATTATTTAGAATACATTCATTTCATTAGAAGAGTTCCTCCCCTTAATTAATTCTGAAGATATAATTATAGTAAGACAATATTATAATACAGGTTGCACGGTATAATGCGCTAGTCTCGTGTTAAACAAGACTGCCGAAGATGGGGAGATCGGGGTTCAATCCCGGCAGGGTGCACTGATAGTGGTTTTATCTAAATGGTTTCTCTCCCTCTCTCCACACAACTTTGAGTGCACTTCCTATAAATAACACCTGCATTATCCCTAGCCCATTAGCGTAATTAGTGCATAGGCGTATAACCCGAACGGTTAGTAAAACGCGGTGTTATAAAATATACATGTTACTATGAATGTGCTTAATTCATTATTTTGTAAAATAACCAGTGAATATATAGAATCACTGAGAGCGATGGTTTATTAAACAAATTAGAGGATTTATCTAAATTTACCAAAATTTTTATTAATTTCCCAATGCAGTTTGGTGAAAGTATGAAATATGAACTATATTATCTACACTTACCGGTGATTTAAAAAAAAAATTCTTGTGTATAAGACCGTAGCCAGCCAATAATTTTGGGGGAGTTTGGTGGGCCCATCCCCCAATTGCCGGAGTCTAGAAAAAATTCTAAATTCTAAACAGTTCTAGAAGCTATCTGAAGTGTTTTTTTTATGGCAACATAGCCCCCCTAACTGCCGGAGGCTTGGGCAAATTATAAATATTAAACACCTCTAGAAGCTATCTGAAGTGTCTTTTATGACAACATAGCCCCCTAACTGCCGAAGGCCAGAAAAATTCT
>CABFWB010002895.1:9073-40454 GCA_902151455.1 Timema bartmani | reverse complement strand
CCCCCCCCCCTCGAACTACGGCCTAGCTTGTGTATCTGGATTAAAATATAGAACATAAATCCAAACCAACCTAACCTAACCTAAGCTAAAATAAACTCGTCTAAGATTATCTAAACTAACATAACTTGCCTAAACTAACCTAACCTAACCAAACCTAATCTTGACGTGACTTATTAACATTCTCTGGGGGTTGATGATAGTTTCGTAAAGTGTTCGGTGAGTATGTGAAATAGTAAATACATTTTTTACATTACCCAAGTGAACCAGTGGATTTGTAGAATCACCTGTGACTTTACAAAATCATCATATTCAGCACATTCATAGTATCATATTTATTAGAGTACAGAAAGGGAACATGATTAATGTGTTTTGATATGTGATACATATATACGATGCATATGATAGGTATTATAATATATTACCGGTACTATAGTATTAGCACTAAAGATCTAAATATATACCATAATTCATGTATAGTCTTTACTATAATATATTTACAATTTAGATGTATATGACGGATATATAAATTTATATATAATAATAACTATACATACAGCCTGATTTTGGTTGGAAGAACGGTAGAGAAAATTCAAACATATTTATTTGCGGTCAACAGTGATAACATTTTACTATTATAGATATTGATAATATCAAAATAAACAACTGCAGATAACATCAATTGATGTATATTAAAATAGTTTTAGTAACTTTAGTAACCAACTTTTACTGCTCTTCCTACCAAAATCATACTATACTTTATAATTAATACTATTAACCGTTCAAGGCACTTTAACGTGACACAGCGCGTGAGAGGAGAAAGGCGGCGGTAGGGGAAAGAGAGAGAGAGACGGTGCGGTGTAGGTACCAATCATATCGGTCTAAATGCGTGGTGATCTGTACTGGGTTAGGGAATGTTAATACGCGTCCCGGGTTCAATTCCTGGCACGGGCGAAAAATTTATCATTGGTGAAATGTGGGTTTATCCTTTCACAGTGATTAATTAACGGTCGCGTGATGGATGTTGTGTATGTTATATATTTAGGTTATTTTATAAGTCGTGTACTGATATAATCAGTCAGTTCATAAAGTGCATGTTACTTTAAATAAATGGGGGAAAATTGAATAGTGAAGTATACAAACCCGCCTTACTGCGAACAATTGTGGGTTGCCTAGTTACGACCCTGGCCGGGCGCACGTGTTTACACCATAATATTATATACTATTTGAGTTTACGTAAATTCCGCCCCAAAGATTTTATGACCCCAATTGTCTGTGTAATTTCCTTCCCGTCATAAACCAAGGTGTTTGAATTTCGGCTCATATTAAAATTATTTTTTAAAACATTTAAATTGTATTAGATTCTTCTGTTCATCCTTCTCTGCCGAAACCAGCTGACGAAACTCATGACGGTTTAGCGGAAATGCAAATAAAGACGAATGTTCTGGAAGACTTTTCACTTATTAATGACAATGGAAATAATATTATCGGATCATTTACTAAAAGGAACATTAAGATGTTGTATCTTGCGCGGTATATGTATATTGCTGGAACATTTAAATGTTGCCCAAATTATTTCACTAATGTTTGTATTATAAGGGCCTCAACTTACTAATGTAGACTAGTGCTCCCAATTTATGCCATATTTACTGTTATAAGACGTAAAGTGCAGAAAGCTTTTTTTCTTTCAAGCGGATGGAATTTTTGACCGGAAAAAAAAAGTGATAAAGTAACTAGTTTGGTCGTCTGTGTGTAGACTATTAGCCGCTCTGGTGGCACAGAACGCTGCCCAATGGCTATGGAGATTGTCTACATGTCACACCCGCAATGATATGATGCGATAATAGAGGTTATGAAGGTGGGGAGCCAGGAGAGATCTTTTATCTAACTTAGCCTAATTGACCTAACCATTGTGACTATTGGGTACATTCCCCTTTTGGAAAAAATACCCAAGATACCAGCCGGGAATCAAACCCGGTATTACTAGGATCGGAGCCAGGTGCACTGACTATTAGACCACGGGGCCGGTTCTGTAGTAAGCTACTGAGGCGAGCCCTTCACATGTCAGATTTTCCTTGCGATACCCCACTACCCGATATTAAAAAAAATTGACCATATTCGATTTGGTGGCTTTTTTTTTAAGTTGTAATCTACATTACTAGTTCGTATCCTTTTAAATATAAAAATACAAAATTATAACAAAATTACAGAACTGAATAGGAAGGAATTAGACTAGACATCTTTTTGTTGTACTACATGATCTCGTGTGTACAGTTTGTTCATAATGGCGAAACGTGTTTTTTTTTTTTAATTGTATGATTTATTACATTATTTAAAATATGTACGAGTACACGTATTGAAAATTTGCGTGTTGCATTTCACTATACGTTAAAGTTTTAGTTTTTACTTATAGGCGCGACGTCCCGAACCTTAGGGCGTCGTGACGCACAGTCCGGGAACCCCTGGTCTAAACGGTTTGATGGACATTTAGATGCTATGGTTAAACCTCGAAGCGAAATTGTGATTTTAACTTTAGCTCTAAAAATAATGGTAAATACGGATTCATTTCTTCTAAATTCTACCTTCTTTAGCCCTACTTCATTATTGTAATAAAATGCGACCAGCCCGAACATGTAGTAAGACGCGGGCCAAAAAACAAAAATGTAATCAAAATTAAG
This sequence comes from Timema bartmani, assembly GCA_902151455.1. Lineage (NCBI taxonomy): Eukaryota > Metazoa > Arthropoda > Insecta > Phasmatodea > Timematidae > Timema > Timema bartmani. The sequence continues at coordinate 37,779 of CABFWB010002895.1, read as the reverse complement.
CCCGTTTTCGAAAAAAATTAGTTTTTAATTTATTTATTTTTGTTTCAGATTAAAATAAAAATTGTATTTTTTTATATTATTTTCATTCTTCCAACGCATAGATGGAGTAGGCACAATCCATTTTTATTATTACTACTCTCACGTATTCATACGTCAAGTCATGTGATCTGCAGCTGTCACTTTCAATAATAATAAAGTGAAACGTTATCGATATTAAGAGCAAAATAATATATATTTGTATTTTCTAAAATACCCTTTCTACCCAAATGCTACTGTAGTATAACGATGGTGCCAAGAAGTGAATCACCGAAACAGAGGAGCTAGTGTATTCTTCGTTTGAAAGGCATGTCCGTTGTTTGTGTGGTGGTGATATTATATCCCTGCAAAGTTTGTCATCATTAGAGCAAATAACCCGTATTAGCTGACGCGCAACTGTTTTATATGCCCGCAGGGTTAACAACAACGCAAGTAGATTACACTTGAACTCTTTTCTCATTGTGTTCTTTTACTGCGACCACAGGGCTAAAACGAGACAAGTGACATCTTCATACCGTGGCTAGTGTCTGATCCACAAGTTGATTTTACATGGTCAAGGGCACACAACCAAGTAGGTATACACCAGATCCCAGCCTTACGGAAGTTTCGCTGCGCTCCTTGATCCAGGTTGAGTCCATCAACACTGGGGTTCACTGGTGTCAATGCTCAGTGGAAAAAAAAAAACACTTCCGAATGTGCGGTTGTAAAGGTGGGTATGTAGGGAACGCGAGAAAAGACGGTTTTTGCAGTTTTTATAGTAAAACATTTTTTTTGGTCAAAATAAATCAAATATTGCTTCCATACAAACATAAAGTTTAATTTTCTTCACATTATATTAACAATAATAATTGTTGAATACCTGTCATGAGCATAGTGGCATTATTTAATAAACTTTTTAAATTAAGAGAAAAAGTTTTCATGAAACTCCAGGACACCTTTGAGAGATATTCAACTGTTGAAATCACCATGTGAAGAAAATTAAACTTTATGTTTGTATAGAAGCAATATTTGTTTTATTTTGACAAAAAAAAGTTTTGCCATAAAAACTGTAAAAACACTGGTCTTTTCTCGCGTTCCCTACATCCCCATACGGATCACTTTTAACATATTCGTCTTAAAGGGACCATTGTAATCGTAATTCTCAGTCTGCTTAAGCTCTTTGTGAGGAAATATTACGTGAAGACGGGGTTGGGTCTCTACCTGAACTTAGCATTGTGGAAGCCGGCAGATTGACTCGAGAAGGACATTGGTCTACTTCTACCTAGTGAAATCATGTTTGAAATGAGCTTTTTTTTTAAAAAATGCCCCTTGATGGCATCTAACGATATCCGTGTTGAAGGACTCTTCCACGGAGCGCAGCCATTTTAACCTGGAGGCTATTGTTGGTCTGGTGTATCCTTGTTTGTGTTCTAGGGCTGATTGGTTCTTCTGATTATACTGTTTCAACGAATGAGGAGAGGAGTACTCTGTAAGAGTTCATTAGGGCATGAAACAACACTATAAAAAACAGGGCCTCGCGCTTGCTTAGGTGACAGAGAGAAAAATACAAGTTGCGGTGGGAAATTTTGGCTTGCGCGCTCTTAGTAGGCTCCCTGTATAGACGAACTAGCAAATATTGTCAGAGTGTAAAAACAAATATAAACATAATCATGTGGTTTGATTTATTGAACGAGTGAAGCGAGTTCTCCATTTTAACTTTAGTAATTTACCTTTTAAGGCATCTCCCTGATGATATCTTATACGGCTGAAAGTTGGTATTTAGTTGCAAACTACTGTATTGCCATTAAAAAAACAGAAATTTGTCCAGGATTCCATGCATGGTAATGATAATAAACTAATATTTTGGAAGCGTGTCTGCCTACTATGCTAAAGCTTCCGGGTTCGATTTCCGGCATGGCCGAAAGATTGGTCATTTATGAAATGTGAGTTTCTCCTTTCACAGTGATGAGTTAACATCCGGGAGAATGGTGTTGTGTCTGTCCTAGATTTATGTTAAAATCTTGTGCTGATATAATAAGTCCAGAAAAGGCACATTAAATAGAAAGTGGAAGTTGAAAACACTAGTTTTACAGTTTTTATAACAAATAAATTGTTTGTATAAAATAAATGAAATCTCTCTTCAGTATATATGTTTAGTTTAATTTTCTTCACAAAGTTAACTCAACCATTATTCACGAATATTTGTCATGGACATCCCGGAATTTAAGCAGAACTAAGAATACTTTAAAAAGTTGTTGTTCAAATGCTAATATGCTCATCACACATATTCCAGAACTGTTTTTTAAGCACCACGTCTTACTACCCATTTGGGTTATACACCTATGTATTAATTACTCTAATGTGATATGGATGAGGAAGGTTGAATTAAAGGAAGTGTACACACATTTGCATAGAGGGAGAATGACAAACCATTTAGGGAAAACCAACCTCAGTACTCCCAACCGGGATCGAACCCCAATCTCCCCGTCTTCGGCAGTCTAGTCTATTGTGAGATTAGTGCCTTAGACCATGTAGCCACAGAAGCAGGTTTCAAGAGTTGATAAGATTACTTGTGTATATAAAATTAAACTAAACAGATTTAATGAAAGAATATTTTATTTGTTTTGGCTAAAAAATACATATATTTTTTAAATATATACCACGGATATCAGAGTTTGAGTAGTGTTTTTCACTCCTGACCCAACCAAGAAACCGGCATTAAATCTCAACAGGGGCACTAAAGGCAACTTTTCTCATTGATGATTTTCATCCTTTGTCCAGGCACTCTGATGCACGTCTTTAAAACTACTACTCTCATTAAGTACAATGAGGTAGTTTTATAAGTTACTGTTTAGAGGTAGTAACTATTATTATATTGAGATAGTTCTACTAGTTACTATATCGAGGTAGTTCTCCTAGCTACTGTATCGGGGTAGTGCCTCTAGTTACTGTATAGAGGTAGTTCCCCTAGCTACTGTATATAGTTCTCATAAATACTGTATCTAGATAGTTCTTCTAGCCACTGCATCAAGATAGTACCCCTAGTTAGGTATTGCCTTGCGGTAGTTCTCCTAGCTACTGTATTTAGATAGTTGTTCTAGCCACTGTCTCAAGATAGTGCTCCTAGTTAGGTATTCCCTCACGGTAGTTCGCCTAGTTACTATTACGTGGAAGTGTTGCCAACTGCTAGTGCCTGGGAAATGTCAGCCCTTTCTTAAAGAGGAAGAAGTAGGAGAAATTGCACCAACATTCTCCCAGAGCGAGGACAAATAATTGACCTCGTGGTTGTCTATCATTCTTGAATCCTGACCACCTCAGTGCACAATAAGGCACACTATCTGTGCTGCCAACTTTGTTGGTTTTATTTACTGAGCCGTGTAAAAACAATCGAGGTTACACAGCATATATAAAAAAAATGCAGTCTTAAGATATTCTTCCTACTATATCTAATCTTATTTACATATCACATTCATCTTTTACGGTCAGTGTTTTTCATTTGTTAGGAAGACAGGTCATTATTCTTGTCCCATTCGAACTAATAAGATGTTATGGTACCTAGGCCAATACTTATTTTGTTTACGAGAAGTATGGTACTGCAAAAATGTAAAAGTTTGACCAACTTTTACTACAAACTTAAGATATAAAATGTCATGGATATTTAGTGTGGGTGATAGAACTTGTATCGTCAGCATTAAAAAAAAATTGCCTTAGGCCTAACTGCCTACTTGGAGATTTCGAAGCTATTTTGAGAAGTGGGTTGCATCTTAACTTGACGCACGAGCGACGTGCGTCATCTTTGCAGTCGCGTCATGTGACGCTGCGTCTCACCATTACTTTATTTCGAATGATGGGAGTTTACACGGGAGGTTAGGTCTGGCGTCAAGTTGGCGTCATTGTTGCGTCAAAACTAGTGATGCGGGTTACTGCAAAACGCGGTGGTGGCGCTACCGCTCAGCGTTCTGTCAGTACCTTTGAAGACATAGAGCAATGCACACGAACTGCGCGCGTCATCGTGACTGTAATCAGTGTACAGTCAGAATGGAGGATGAAATAGACAGATAACTTTTTATCAATGGGGTACAGGCTAGAATTGTCATTTAGAAGTCGTCCCTAGAAGAATACCACGACAGAAATTTAAAAAACAAGCAGTATGGATGGAGATATATGCAAGACGCTATATCCGAATACTGATTAAATGGAAGCCATAATGCTAAAGCAGCTTGGCGAGTTCTATCTCAATTTTTTTTCTAATAGTTTTTATGAATTGGGGAAAAAATATTTTCTTTTTGCAGTGGAACTTTGTGTATAAGGACTAACTAGGACAATATGTAATCTGGGTTACCCGTATTATCCGGAAATTATAGAAAAAGTGCATTAAAACTAGATACATTACTACATTCAATTTATTTTCACAATAACAATTTATAAAATACTTGAAACATGTCACAACCACTATTTACTTATAAAATAATGAGTAGAGACCCAATGTTAGGCAAAATGCCTATACATTGTTACAGATGTAATTAAGATGACTTATAAGTTAATGTCAGGGTATTAGAGTTGTGTACAGCAAAGATAAGTTTGACTATTTTTTTCCGTTCCCGGAGTGTACTTAACACGGCTATGGGTTCAAACCGACCGAGGCCGAGAGTTGCGTCCAAATAGACGCAAGTCGCTAGTGAGCACCCCTCCGGGTGCTGTGACGTGACGTCAGCGTTACCAGACGCAGGTCGCTTGTGTGAACTGCTTTTAGCGGTGACGCAGCGTCACAGGACGCGACTGAAAAGATGACGCACGTCGCTTGTGGGCACCGGGTCTAAGCAGTCTAAGCACAATCACACTTAGACACCAATGTACGAAATAGAAAGAGAGGGAAGAAAATTAGAAGTTCACACTGAGAGGGAGAACTCTTGTCTATGAGCTGATAACCCCTTACTTATTTCTCTCACGAGTTTACACAGTCACCTTAATATTTGCTCTCCTTGAAAACATCGACTTGCTTTTTAATTTTAATTTTTTTCATGTTTCCTATTCTAGATATACATTTGCTACCACGGACTTTTTTTAATCCACACCCTCGCAGGAAGATTCTTACAGACCATTCTCGTGACCAAGCCAAATAGCCTGAATAATCAAATATTCAAAGCTACTATTTATGCTTTTAGTGAGGATTACTTCATCTAGATATCATATCCTGAAAATTGAAAAATGACACCTGGACACGGGAATCAAATCCGGGACCTTTGGCGTCATTTTTCAATTTTCCGAATATGATATCTAGATGGAGAAATCCTCACTAAAAGCATAAATAATAGCTTCGGCTATCTGATTCTTAAATATGCAATCCCTTACAATTATAATAACTATACAAGTCAAAGGTGGCTGCGTTATCTTAATAAAATCACACATTTGTGGTCGACGATTTCCGCATGTCCATCATAGACTCTGCCTTAAAATATGAGTGAAGAATGATCCTTAGCACGGGACGATTCCTGAATAGCTCAGTGGTTAGAGCATTGGCGTACTAAGCTAAAGGTACTGGGTTCGATTCCTGTGTCCAGGTGTCATTTTTCAATTTAAAAAATACAAATAGCCTGAGTTGTATATGATTTATAAAAAATGCGTTTACAAAAAACTACCTAAAGATAAAAATAATAAGTTTGTGACATTGTGGATCTATTTTTAGAATTATTTAAGAATTTGTGGTTTTTGTTTCAACGTTGAATCTTTAAAACTCACTGAGTAAAATGTAAATTTCTCAACATGGGAAATCCTACCTTGACTGGTCGTGACGTGATAGATAGGTAACATCCTTAAATGGAGGGAAAAGGATGCAGCCCACAAGTAATCATTACTTATTCATTATTAACCCTTTTTTTTAAAAAAAAAATCTGTAGTTTACTGACTGTTGGAACAATCCAGAACTTACACTAACTAAAGGACTCATGATAAAGAAGGTGAATTTTGAATAAATATTCTTGTGTTAGCCTGAAGAGGAGAAAGAAAACCTCCAATGGAAAATAAAACCAGAGCGACCAATCAGGAATGAACCCCAAACTCTCGGGTCAGAGTCAGAAGTACAAATCACTACACCAACATTAGCATTGGTCACTCTATTGTAACAATAGGTTTCAAACAAAAAAGTAGCCTGGGTTTTCTTGCAAGAAGCTTATTTGCTAACCAATAATATTTGCGATCCTACTACTCATTCTGAAAGATATTTGATGCAAGTTTTAGGGACTGGTGTGAAAATGTTCAGAAGGTTTGCTTTTGAATTTTGATTAATGCCTTTAAATGAAGATGTTTCAGGCATGACACAAGTAATACAAAGGGTCCATTATAAATACAATATCCAAACCGCTAATAATCCACATGTAAACATGTGTGAAATGCCCGAAAAAATTAAACAATAAAACAAATGCATTGAAATTTTCTTTTAACACTATGCCATTTATAGCAGTTACATAGTTATGATCTTGCATTTATTTTTATGCTTCCTCTATGATAATGACTGTGTTGAGAAGGTAATGATAGGGTCTGAAACTCTGACCGCCATGTTATTACTGATCACAAGCCTGATACAAGGCATTACACACCACACTATAATAATAAGGGCAGGGGTAAGAAGATTGTAGCTAATAATAAAAAGTTATAGAACACAATGAGAATCAAAGCTGTTATTTATTTACACAGCAACTATGCTCAAATTGACTCTTATACCTTTACAACAACACTAAAATTGTTTAAATACAGTTTGTAATTTTATTCTTACACCTGGATATGAAAACCCTAACTTTTAAGCTTTTAATAAGTGTTTTACTGTATAAAACTAGTCTATAGAAGTCACAGACATTAGTATTAGTAATTAAAATGGCAACAGCCAGAAGGAAACTGTTTTACTGCAGCTCATGGGATTAGTTTTTGTTTTATTAATTAAAAAGTACTTTTACAATAGATGATACATTTGGAAGAACAATTGCCAACATAAACTAAAGAAGTATCTTATATGAGCTACCTTGATCCTTTTTATTTTACCATATTACAAGGAAATAAATAGGTTATTTACAATTTAATTAAATGTTTACAATCTGTGGGACTTATTATTTATAAATATAAATATGATTACAAATTACTAATTTATTTAATTAATTGTTGCATTACATATTTATTAAATAAGTATAATTTCAACACTTTACATGACTTGACAAAAAAAAAAAGTAAAAGTTAGTCTTAAAAGTAAATGGTCTTTGTGTCTCACAGAAGTTTATGTTATAGATATGTGACTACACACAACCTACAGGAATATACAAACATTGCTTTGTGCAAAATTGACTTAACACATTGTCAATTTATTTCAACTACCTAGCTAACTTATCTTTTTGGTGTCTTCATTTTCTTAGTTAAGAGTAAAAATGGCAATAAATATAACAAATAAATAAGGTGTTTAACCCGGGTAGTAAGGTGCTAAAAAAATCTTTGATTGTTTGGAGAGGATGTTTATATAATAAACATCTGGCTACATCTATACACCCAGTATACAATTTCTTTTACTATTCTATCGAATGTTATACTCAGTGGTGTTGGGATAAAATGCTCGCCTCAGAACCCGTTGTTCGTAGGTTCAAACTCAGCCAGAGCCATAAATTTTTTGACCTATACAAATCCGTAGCACAACTTCCTTAGGAGGGGAAATAAAGCCGTTGATTCCATGTTTATTTTGCCATGTAAAAGAATCCTGGAAAGTTAGAGAAAATACCTTTCCTTGCAAAATTGGTAGGCCCTTTTGCTCTCGCTCATAGAAATTATCATTTGGTAATATAATCAGTCGGTTCAGAAAGTGCACGTTAAATACCTCAAATAAATTTTTTTTTAATATTTTTCTAATATAAATTTATAGTATTACTAATATACTTACTCAAGAAAAAAATTACAAAATTATTATTTCTCAAGAAACGGCTATTTTTGTTAGAAATATGCATAGCTAGGATAAATACATAAAAAGCTGTTTGTTAATATGCAAATTGATGAAAATAAAGATAAATTATATTACTAGGAGTTTATAGTAATCCATGTATAGGTGGTGAATTGTGAAATTTCTACCTAATCCATTTAAACAGTATTAATTTAAAAAATTAAACTAGTTAATCTTTCACAATCAATAAGATTGGCTCAACTCTGACCAGAAAGAAGTATTCAGTTTGAATCCCAACTGGTTCATTGAGGTGGTTTTCCCATCTTCTCCAAACAAATCAGATACATTTCCTTGAGGTTACCCTTTCTTATAATGTATACTTAGGTTTATATTAGCTGTGGAGAATCTATAAGATGAGCAAACTTAAAAAAAAGTTATTGTTATTGTTTATTTTTTGTTTGTGCTGCATTTCTTATATATTGCATTTTTGAACATATATACATAAGCAAATTTAAGGCACATGCACGCTTTTGGCTTGCTGAAGATGGGGAAGTCGGGGTTTGAATCCCGGATGGGTCTACTGAGGGTGATTTTATCTAAATGATTTAACACTCTTCTTCCACACAAATGCGGGTAGATTACACCTTAAATTCACCCTTCTTCATCCCTATCCCTTTAGTTTAATTATCATACACGCATATAACCTCAACAGGTAGTAAGACACGGCACAAAAATGAAAAGTAGCAAATGGATTAAACTAGTGAGCTGAGTATATTTTATTTGAGCGTTATTGCTATAAAAACATGTTTTGGAGCTCATAACTTTTAAAAATATGACTATTTTCTTCCCCGCTTTATTGGCCGAATAGTCTGAGATGTCACTCTCACATTCGACTGAACTGCCGATGACAGTGAGAGGAATTTGTATCCATCTTGGGTGTATTAAGGGTGGTTTTCCCTAGATAGTTTTCCACTCTCCCTCCACAAAAAAATAACAGCAAAACAAAAAAAAACTATTGTCTTTTTATTTTTAATACTCTGAAAATATCCTAAATGAATAAGTGACACTTATCACTTGGTTGACTAACATATCTCTACAATTTAGACATCACACAACCAAAAAACATTCAGATATACTTTTAAACGGCAAAAAGGTGCTTGAAAATATGTATTTTGATCTCATTTAAACTTAGTACACAATACACACCCAAACAATCCTTACTTCCAAAGGGTTTGGGATGGTGTGCAATTCAATTTCCATAAAAGTGTATTTTAGAAAATATAAACTTTTTTTTTTTTGCAGCCAACAAAGATCACATTTTACTAAATAATTAGTGTTATTTCAAAGGCATTGATAATAGCTATGAAAATTGGACTGTAGTAGTTTGCACCCATGACTCTCAATATAAGTTTGGCTGCACTGGCGTTTTTATTTTCTATAGTACTTTTCTATTCAATTTTTTGGGAAATATCAATGTATTGTAACGGCACGACCTAAACTGGAAGGTGAGTTTGTGTAATATTGTATGTTATGAGTTGCGAATGACAAAATGAGCATTGCAGATTGTTTTGATTATTCTATAAACAAATAAACTAGAAGAGCTGACCACAAAAGTGTTGTCAGCATTCCTTGGTCAGAAACCAGGCCAGGGGGGCCCTGATAAAAGATAGGGGAACCAACTATCATGGCTGACTAATCAACACCGAAGTCTAGGGGTCTCACTGCCCGATTTGGGATTATGCGGACTAGGACGCCGGTTCACCAGTACTTGACTTGAGGGCTGCCGCTCGAGCCCAGGGTACCGGGGTTGGAAACCGTGTAGAGATCACCTAGTAGTCAGACAGGCCATTGGGGATTCCTAGCAACACCTCGTTTTGTCACAAGTTTCCAAGTATTCCCTAAGTTCTTTCATTCTAATAGCTCTACCTACATCACATTTGTAATAGACATATTAGTAGGCCTACTTATAAACCTATTTAAAACCCAAGTTTAACATCACTCACGAAACCACACAAATATACCCCCATCACCTACCCCTTATCCTCGGCCATAGCACATCCTGACAGATTCTAGGCCCATGTGGTGACAGTATTTTTACTAAAATTCACCCTACTTACATCATACCCATTAAGAAGTTGACATGTTGTTTATGCTTCAGGGTATATTCCTGATGTACCTATACGTGGGGAGTATAGCTGTGATCATCTGTATCTACATATGGGTGCTGATTGACAGCTGCGCAAGTCTTCACGCCCATAGCGAGATCACATCTCCAGCGATGAACACAGCAGCTGTCGGGGATGGTGATCCAGAGTTAGGAGGACTCTCTTTTGCCAGGTTTGGCTCCCTCAAGAGAGCTCACATCACGAGAGCCAGGACTTCGGCAACAAGCTTCTATCTTCGCGTAGGAGCACTAGGTACTTCATTCATATCAACACCTTGGATTGCTTCTATCTGTGTGTGGGAACTCTCGGTACTTCATTCATACCAACACCATGCATTGCTTTTATCTCTGCGTAGGAACACTTGGTACTTCATTCACATTAAAACCTTACATTGGTATAATTTACACAGCAGCCAGAATATTATTTTACAATACTAGCATTTTGATAATGGCAAACTACAAACATAGTAATATATTATTTGAAATTGACATTTAAAATCATGATAATCTCTCATTATTAAATTAGGAGAAAACTTAAAAGTCAAGATTAATCTCAAACCTGTGCTGTTTTCCATAATGTTTACAAAGTATCTACAGATTCAAAATAATTTTTCATAACTTTCTAATACCCACACCAGTGGTTATATTGTTTAAGGTGTCACTCTCACAAGATATAAAATTATAAGTGAAAAGGTTGAGGTTTGAATCTTGACCAGATTCACTGAGGCTGGTTTAGAATATGCAATTCACCTCATTGGTTTCCCCATACTCTCTCTACACTGATATGGGTGCACTTATTTATTGTTACCCTTGAATTAAGATGTTAATAGCCTTGGTGTTCAAAATAACAGTTAAGATGTATAGTCAAAAACTTTTTTTTTAGTTTCTTTTTCACTATCTATACATACTTAATTACCTACTCTTTGGCATTAGGAACTCGAAAGTTAATTGCTGCACTTACAAAAGTATGCCAACCATCCCTATCTTGAGTTATTTATATCCAGTCCACCTCATTACAGCCTTTCTCTTTCAGGTCCATTCTAATGTTATCCTCCCATCTGCGCCTAGGTCTTCCCAATAGTCTCTTCCCATTGCATTTGCCAGTCAATACCTTGATCACGGTTCTAGATTCTCTCAATCGCGCTGCACGTCTTGCCCACCGTAATCTACAAGACTTGATTAACCTAACAATGTCTCGTGATAAGTACAGTGTATGTAACTCATCATTATGTAACCTTCTCAGAAGCATCATCATCATTTTTGAACTATATATCCCCTTAAACTTTAGATAAGCATTGAGAGTGTAAATTTTATGATTCTTCCCTACTTTATCATCAGAAAATATATGAACCAGTAATGTAGTTCTAAAATATTATTAATGCCCAGCTTTTATTAAATGGCCAACCTCGGTGGTCTTAGGGTAAAGTACTCAGTCCCATCAGGAATCGATGTTTGTGGGTTCAAACCCAGCCGCGGTCGACAGGATTTTTTTTTATCAATAAAAATCTGTAGCACAAAGTTCTTCCTTCATAGAGGTCCCATGTCAATTGTGGCATGTAAAATAAACATGGAAAGTATGTGAAAATACCTTACCTGGCAAATTTGATGGGTCCTTTTGTTTTCGCTAATAGAAATGCTCATGTGGTGATATAAACAGTCAGTTCAGAAGGTGCCTGTTTAATACCAAAAATAAATAAAATAAAATTGGCGTAAAGGGGGAAAATAATCTTTTTGATTCAAATTAAACACTGAAAGTTAAATATCGATGTAAAGCTGATAGTAGCCTTTGATGTGTAAACATTTAACTAAGAAGTCGAGTGAAGGCTTATTATATTAAACTTTACCAATAAAAAAAAATTAGAATAGCCTACATTTTAGTGAAATAATCTACAGATATTGCTGCAACAATCCACTAGTTTGATAATAAATATGTTCACAAAATCCTCAACAAACATGTGAAACCTTTGTAAAATAAATAATATTTCATAGATGCACAAATTTGGATATCTTAGTAAACATTATACTATTACTAGTACCCATATTTTATGAATACCCGTTATGTTTCAGCATTTGGTTTGGGGACACTGGTTTTCAATGGCCTGGAGATGGCCATGCACTCCATGATGGAAGGAGCGTGTCTCAACGATGTAGTATTTGTGCATCCTGTACTTCACGGCCTATTCACCTTCTTACAGATGCACTTTCTTTTTGTCAACTCACAGGTGCAAAATAATGAACTAGTGTATAATTTCAATATATTAAAATATATACTAGCAAAAAATTTAACATTTTTATATTCATTAAAATGTTTTCAATGTCATACCTTTATGACCATTATAATTTAAATTAATACATATACCGTGTATAAAATATTACTTTAATAACTAAATGATCCAACCTTGTTGCTGAACTTTATATATTAAATTATTATTATTATTATTATTATTTAGCACCGTGTCTTACAACCCGTTCGGGTTATACGCTTAAGTACTAATTACGCTAATGGATTAGGAATTGGGAGGGTTGAATTTAGAGGAAGTGAACCCGCATTTGCGTGGAGGGAGAGTGGAAAACCATTTAGGAAAAACCTCCCCCAGTTCACCCAACCGAGTTTCGAACCTCGATCTCCCCGTCCTCGACGGTCGAGCTCAACAAGACTAGCGCGTTAGCCAACTATGCCACCGAGGCAGGTTTTATATATTAAAGACATTTGTGTTGTAATATAGATGTTAAACCACTAATTATTCTATTATAAAAATATGAACCAACAATAAATTACTCGTGTCAACTATTATTTTAAAAATTATCCTTAGCTATTTGTTGAGATACCTGCCGATATATCTGATAGGCTTCCCCACAATTCAGAGTTCAAATTAAATTTTTGTAGCTTTGATCCAAAAATTGATGAAAAAAGTAATGTCATTTTAATTTAAACTTAAAATAAAATCAAGTATCAAAGCATTTTTTTCAATGAATTAACCATTAACATTTAGCTTAAGAAGAAAATTTGTTCTTGTTTCCATGGTGAGGGTGCTAATGTGCTTAATGTTATTTTAATAAGTGTCAAAAATATTAATGATATTGAATCCTGCCCTTCTGGGTCAAAACCTAACATGTCCAGCTTTGCTTTTACTACAGATATTAATGGTACAACTTTGTTTGATGAACTCAGAATTTTACATAAAAAAATAAATGAGAATATAAAGTCATGTTTCACTTTAATTTCTGCGCTCCTTCCTAGCTTGGGGTTAAAAAAAAAGTGTATGAAGATTAAAATATATTTTAAGTCACTAAAATACACTTAGCAATAATAAAGTACCAATTATGTGGGCAGTGCAAATTAAGCCCACATGTTTTGAAAAAAAAAATAGACCAATTTTGTCCAAGCGGCCCAAATCGCTTTAACAATATGTATATATTTAAAGAATGAGGGGTCAAATGGTGTTGTTGAATAAGAATATATCAAGGCTCACCCTTTGCCCCCAATTGTGTTGGGTTATAAAGTCAGGTGATTCACCAAATTAAGGACATCAATCAGTGTTACATTACATGAAAACCAAGTCATATAAATGTTTGTCCATAGGTTCTGGTGGAAAGGTTCGGCCTGGCAGCAAGGTTTGGCTTCATGCATTTAGCCGCCACCAACATCGCGTTGTGGGCAAGACTCATCGTGTGGGAGAGCGGCAATGAGTGGACTTACTTTGTGCACTTAGCCCAGAGCACCCCTATATTGGGGGCCCGAGTGGCCAGCAACATTCCCACACCCCTCCAACTTAGAGGGTTCCCTCGCTCTATGCTTACAAGGCATCAAAGAGATCTTACTTTCAGTAAGTTGAGACCTTAAATTAGATAAAATTTTAGTTTGTAGTGAGCGTTATTAATTTAATCGTATTCATTGTTATTTACGGATATTAAGTGTGGTCTCTCATTCTATATCTGAGGGTTTTTGAGAGCAAGATATTTGAACCTAAAAGCAATGAACAAATGAACGAAGTTACATAATAAAGAACTTCATGGTTTGTATGCATCCCCAAACATATTAAACCTTTCGCTGCTAAATTAGGAAAGTACCTGTATACATGTCTGTGCTTTATTAGGAAAATCGTTGAACGGCAGTAATTTTTTGCTTAATTGTAACCTATTTATAAAAATAACAGAAAGAATTAATAAATACATCCTAAAATACTAATTTAAACAAAACACCACACACACACAAAAAAAAAACACGTGCAAATGCATTACATAGTAAACAGATGCGTGATCGGCGATGAATATTGATATATCAGTTCGACGAGAAATGTATATAATAACACAGTACATATTTCATAATAGTTCCAAAGTAAAGCCAATAGATGGTGTTAGCAGTACAGAAAGTTAGAAAGCTGTAGGTAAACGTTAATAATTTTATATTAATGGAAATTGATAAAACTAATAGCAATGCAAAATAGTGTGACCGTTTATAAATGGCTATATTAGTGAAAGGGTTAAGGATAATAAAGGTGTGCAGTTGAGGTAGGGTGGTCACGTGGTGCGTATGCACAATGAAAGGTACATATAATTTTAGTGGGGGGAACCTAAAACCCATTGGTAGGCCTCAACTGATGTGAAAATGAATTTGAGCAAGATTGGGTATCAGGTTAGGGTTTGGATGTAGGTATCTCAGGAAAAGGTTGAACAGCAAGTTATATTCTGGAGGCCATGAACTTTAGAGTTCTTTAACCCTTTTAGTGCCACTCCTTTTCCAGAATTCGCACGCAAAGAGTGCCAGAGGCCTGTTAGGTTTTGTGTGAGAAGAATGCCACAGCTATTTCCTAATTTTTGTAAGGGTTTGCAAGAAAATTCGTATACAATTGTATCTGACAACAAATTCTCATGCAACACTTAGGTAAACATGTATGCAGTTCTTGCCCAAACATAACCTTGGTTTTCTAGGTGTGTTTTCTCACTGCTTTATTATAAATCTAACTTTGATTTTGAAAAATAATTTGTATTATAAAAATAAATCGCATCATTTTTGATGAGATATTGATATGCCCATCTTTTTCCTCTACAAAAAATAAGTCTCCTACCACAGTCTCTCTCAGTGAGCCAGCAACATCTTTTAAAAATTATTACATTCAGCAAGATCATTGATATTTATTAATGGCTTGTTTTAAAGTGTATATGTGAGGGTAATTTATAGAAAGTGCACCAATATTAGCATGGAGAGGATGGAAAAACCACCTCCACCACCACTAGTGCAGCTGACAGTGATTTGAACCTCGACTTCTGCACAACTGGCAATTCGGTGTATTGTCAGTGTGGTGCTCTAGTTGTGGCTGTATTTTCTACATCAAGGGTTGCAAACTGGCAGGCCGGATTCGGCCCGCAGATATGTTTAGTTACAATCCTGCTTTATTATTTTAAAATTTGTAAACGGCCAATATTTACAAACTAAAACATACATCTTTGTACTATGTCGTTTGTGAATACCATAGTTCAGTAAAATTAAAAATGTTTGATTAATTTTTCTAGCTCAGTTCACTCCTTCACATGACTTACCTGTGAGCGATGAGTCCTGCTTTATACCAGGGTATGTTTGTGATTCTAGGTAGGAACGTAACTTCCGCCCACATCTACCAGCCCTTGTCTGACAGCCATATTTCTCAGGTGGTCTCTCTTCACGAGTGTCTCAACACAAACTCTCTGGGACAACTATGGACATCTTCCATGCCCTTCCTTTACCCATTCATCATTCAATTCAGGTGAGCATTAACAGCTATATCACCTGTGTTTCATACTGAGGCATTCTTAGCATTGGTAAACGGATATAATCATTTGACCATGATTTTTTACTAAAGATATCATTTATAAGGAATAACTAATACATAATCTAATTGATTGTCTCGTTCAATACTAAAGAGACCTGCTTCGTTGGCAGCATGGTCTAAGGTGTCACTCGTGTTAGAATAGAATGCCGATGATGGGGAGATTGGGGCTTGAGTCACGGTTGAGTGTACCGAGTTTTTCTCCTAAATAATTTTCCACTTTCACTCCAAACAAATGTGGGTACACTTCTTCTAAACTTAACCTTCCTCATCCAACTCATTAGCGTAATTAGTACATATGCATATAACCTGAACAGGTAATTAGATGCTATGAAAAAAAACCTGAAGAAATCATATACAGCTTGTCTGTATTGCTGTATATGCTGAATAGTAGGATATTTTAAATGTATGTTTATGCGGAGCTATTCAAAATTCAGCAGTGAGCAGCTTTACTCTGGAAAAGGATGGAGGGAGCTGTTCACAGTTAAAACATACCTTCTTTAGTGATCATATAAGTTTTAATAAATAATATTAATATAAATGGTTAGTTTATCAGTCACTACCAATGATTATAATTACTGCCCCCGGACCCCCCTCCCAACTTTTAAATTTTATTGTACTCGAGAAGAGCTTTAGGTAGTATTTGGAGAAAATAAAAACACTTAAATTTTTTAATCTATCATTACCATACAGTTTAAGGGGAAGAAAATAATAAATTTTAGCAATATATAATAGAATTATTTATTAAATTATAAAGCATTTCCTATGTGTAACTTTTAGATAATTTTATATTATTATTTCAAGTGTTTATTATTTATGGTAAAATAACTTTTCAGGGAAATCAAGGAAATAATAAATTTATCAGAACATTTCTTACAAACCTTTGTTAAAAAAAGTCCCATTTAATGAAAAATCCTTTGATTTTCTGTCAATGTATGTTTTATGATTAATATTTGTTAAAAAAAAATCTTTAGTTTGAAGTTCACTTTCTGGTGGTTTTAAAAGGTTACAATTCTTTCACTTTTATTTAAAAAATTACTTTTGTTTTCTGATTACATTGATTAATATTATTCAGTTCCAATTTTAGTTCGTCTTGTATGGCCATTTCCATGACAAATCATTTTTATTTGTTTCTTTCCTCTCTTCATCTTTGTTTATTATCAATGTTGATAACTAGATGTCACCGAAAAGTGTGCTAATTAATTGTACTTAAAAGAATATATGGTAGTAGTTTTTAAACAGAAACAAAAATGTTTTTGATTGCAAACTTTTTATTAGATAAATGGTTATTTAACGGTTATGCAGTTATTTAATTTAAAGAACCTTTTGATCATAGCTATAAGTGAGTTCCCATCTTTTTTTACATCTAAAAGTAAATTTCAAGGGGCTTCATTTTTTCTCAGGACTCAACACACCAAAAATTCAAAGTATTTTTTGTCATTTACTATTTCAATTTACTAAAGTTATGATAAAAATGCATTAGAGACTAACAAGCCGATCACGATAATAGTATTATTTAATAGTGATATGATAAATGAGAATTTTGGTTGAGTGGCAAGGGATCAACAGAATTTCATATCATGTTTCCACCTATCCTAATTGGAAGCATAATTAGAGCTGAAAAAAAAAACCTTTAAAATGTGTGGATTCAATTTCTGTTTTTTCAGTTTCCCTCTATTCCTAAAACTTGCTAAGAAACATATCTTAAAGGCTTACCTTTTATTTCCTGTTTATGTCCAATATGTTAATCTTTGAATTATAGCAATGTTTACAACTGTTTACTTCCAGTTTGATTGCTGCTGCTGTGACATTTATTATGGGTCAAAATGTTGGTCTTGGACGCATATACATGAACAAACACAAGAAACTCAACAACAACAACATCAACTGTGGCGGCAGCAGCAAGGGTTGCTCTATGACTGAGCGAATGTTGGAGGACAACTGGAGTGTAGACTGTGGGGGTGCCAGCAAGGGACTCTTTCTGGGATTATTATGTCTGGTCGCAGGGATAGTTGTGATCATCATCTTCCTTGTTGTGAAAGAAGACTTGGACTTTCCTGTGGACACCATATTCTGGCTCACCTCGGGAGCCCTGGCAGCGATACTCTCTTTGAGCTGCATCATGACTGTTGTGGGTCTTGTGCAAATAAGAAGACTCTCATATAGCGGCAAAGAACCGTCCACTTTAGATTCATTGCTGGCTACCGTCACAGCCACAGGTGTGCAGCTGTACTCAGTTTTTGGTATTGTCGTGGGAGCAAGTGGTTTGGCCGTCGCTGACGTTGAAGGATCTCATGCAAAAAATACAATGCTTTTATCAGTTAGCTTCTTACAACTGATACAGGCCTGCGGCCAAAGCACGCTTATTTCTGAGGGAATGAGACGCGCGTCCTTAACTAGGTACCAGATGATCGTCAGACCTGGTAGGCAGATAATTACATTTCTGCTGTGCAGCAATGCAGTCCTCTGGGCATATGACACTTTTGTAACTCAGAGCTGGATGTCTCAAGAGCTTCAACTGAGGTTCTTTGGTGTCCTTGCCTGGGGTCTAGTGTCCCGGATAGGGCTTCCACTTCTAGTCTTTTACCGGTTTCACTCTTGTGTATTACTGTTAGAAGTTTGGAAACGCTCCTACAGAACCCCTCTTCTGGATCCGGGAAACTGACGGTGGTGGCGACAATGGAAACGCCATCCTGGATCCACTTCCTTAACCACAGAATTTCCACACGTGTGTCACCAAAATTTTCCAAACCGCCACAGAAAAAAGAAAAAACTAAAGAGGGTGACTTTGGATACTGTAAGGGGTCGCAAACCACCAAAAAACATAACATATATTCCAGATTCATCCTATCAGAACTATTACAGTGAGGATGGTGTTTTGCATGCAGATTCGATCAGTTGGATGTATTTGGACCATCCAATGGATATCAACCAAAGTTGTCCAGTTTTCTTAGACCTTGACTATGAGCTACCCCCTCCAAGAAGAAAATGTCACCAACACAATCACCATGGAAACCACCACAGAAATAATCACCAAAGGTCTTACTCTCACTGTTCGTGTCTATTTACAACTCATCAACGTGATTCTCCTCCAAATATTGTTGAAATTATGACAAGTGTTCAAAACAACACCCCATTTAGAAAAGTGCCATGGCATTCGAATCTTCATATGCTCAAATACTAAAATAATGTAAATGTGTTAAACCTCGAGTCAAAATAAAAGTACAAAATAATATGGAATAAAAATATTCCCATGAAAATATAGCTTTTATAATGTGATATTCGATAAACCATAAGGGGATAGAGGAATTAGGCGTAAACACTTACCAGAAAAGTGCATGTCCATAAATTCATATTTAAAACAAAACACAGTAATATTTGAGACACATTACTCCCCCACCTTAAGTAGAACACAGACTATTATTTTTATGGTTTGAGATTGGTCCGATGCAGTTTGGATCCTGTACACTTCTTTAAACTTAATTTTTTGTGTTCGCAGTTATTGTATTTATAATTCTTATCTGCTGATTATAATGGTTTTTTTTATTACCGTCGCGTCTTACTACCTGTTCAGGTTATATGCATATGTACTAATTACTTTAATGAGTTAGGGATGTGGAAGGTTATATTTAAAGGAAGCATACCCACATTTGTGTGGAGGGAAAGTGGAAAACAATTTTGGAAAAATCACCCTCAGTACACCTGAATGGGATTCAAACTCTGATCTCCCTGTAATCAGCATATAATCAGTTAATATACATTAATTGTTCAATGTTCTTGGGAATTAGGAAGTCAATAAACAGGAGGCTATCTCAGATCAGTTCTCACTGATGATGCTGAGAAATATTGCAACTGTTGGGTAAGGTTTGTATTACTTTACAGGCTAAGATACTAAATTTTGATTTTTAACTTATGCTACATTATTAAAATAACAAAGGTACTCCCCGACAATCGCAAAGCTCACTGATACATAACCAAATCCAAACATTCCTCTGGTCTTAAATTTAGATAAACCCCTCTTTTCCTACATTATTCTTCCTAGGTAGTCCTAACTCACTTTATAGTACAATGTGAATGTATAGTAACTAATAATAATAAGTAAACCACTTTACATAAACTTAAATATTAACATGTAACCACAGGGTTCAAGATATAAAGTAGCAACCTAAACCATAAATAAAGTATTCAGTGTTCTGCTCTCATCTGATGAAGATGTAGGTCTGATATGTCTTGGAATTTACTGTGGTGTGATGTAAACTTTAGGACCTGCAGTTTTGCTATACTCTTCTTATCTTTAATTTGGTGGCCTTTTTTTCCTTGGTTTATCATGAAATATTGAGGAAATTTACAGATTTCAAACATTTACAATGGTCATATGTTGCTCAAGATAATAGTAATATGAGTTATCAACGTGTCACAAATCTGAATCACGTTTGATTAAAAGTGTAGCAAACATAATAGTAAAATGGTTGAAAAAATGCCTTTTCTAAGACATGAAAGTGAAGATGGGTAAATTGTAAAAATAAAAGAAATATATAAATAAAAGTCAAACTCACCAAATACGGTTTAACAAACCAATGTCAATAAATGTGAGTGTAACAAAATATAAGTGGATTTAGGATTATTGTCGTCAAGCTTTATGGCACAAAATATGTAATTTAACTTATTTTACACAAACTTGGCATCTAAGATATGTCTTTTAACATATGGGTGAGCAGCTCATGTGTGTGTGCACCCGTGTTTTTATGTACATATACATGTTTTATGAATTAATGATGAAAGTGAAAACTAATATTTATGATTACATTTTAAAATTTAAAACTAATTTAGTTATTTCAGATCAAAATAGTATTATTTTGAATCACTTATAAAAATGAATTAATAAAAGAAATGTATTTGTTTGTTTGTATATAAATATATTTTTGTATATAATCTATAAAAGTGTAGTTTCAACATTGTGAGAAACACCGTTATGAATATAGCTGACAAATTCCTTCTTAATATCATGATTCAATCTGTTAAGGTAACGACTGGTATTAAAATTCTATCTCATTATATAATGTATTTAATAGTGTGAGATTTTCCTATTAAGTTTCACTTTTTCCACCAGCCATTTAATTTTGACAATGACCTTATATAAATTGAATTTTCCTGCATATTATATATTGTTTTGATAAATATTTGATTGGACAATCATGGAATGATACTTCTTATACATAAGCTAACAATATCATGTAAATATTGTAACTAAAGTTTTTATAAATAAAATGTAAAGAAAAAATTGTAGCGTTGAAAAAAAAAGAAGAAATTTCTTTATTTTCGTTCTCAAAGTACAATGAACCAACATATTTTTAAGAGCAACAACGATCTTAATTAAACTGTAAGTGCACAATATTGGAGTTTTTTTTAATTAGTAAAAAAATTTACATCTTTCCATTTGTATTACAAATGAAACAAACTTTGTTGCTTCAAAATTATATAATTACTAACAAAAATATTCAAGTGATGCAAGCATTTCAAATATTTTGAATTAACCGCTTCAATTCAAACTAGTCATTCTAAAACTGGCAGATTTTTTTAAAAAACCATGAAGTAAATCTAGATTCTATCTTACTATTAACTACAACACTGCAAAAACATGCACACATAACAAATGACACACACAATCTTTCGTTGCCTAGTGGTTTACAAGTTGTATAAATCAGTTGAGTTTGAGAAATCAAATTTGGGCGATAAAGTTCCTGTTATTTAATCAGTCTTTTTCAGAATTAATACAACAGAAGTGCATACATGCAATAATAATATAAATGTAATTACAATTGAAACTATATATTTAAAGAACAAAATTGAAAATTAACACAAGTCTTCAACATTTTTGTTGCAATATAACATTTCACCTCGGAATCTGAAAATAAAATTAATATGGATAAAAAACAATAAGGCCAAGGCGAAATCTAGCAAATATAAGATGTATTTATTATGTTCTTTTTGTAACACAGTATGTAAACAAATTTCAACCCTTAAAAGGATTCAAACCAAAGTCTCTCAACTAAACTGGATACCATATTAATCATATGTTTTTACCTCACAAGTTTTACTGCTCATATGGGATATCCACAACCTATACTAACCACTTTCAAGACACAAGCTTAGATGTGTGTATTCAAACATTCACTTGTGAATAAGAACGGAAAACACTATTGGTCCAACCACAACCAGGTCCACATGGCTTAGTCAAAAGTGCAAATTAGGACAATGATTTAATTAGAGTTGACTTTTTGAGGGTGGTTTAAAAAGCTATATTGTATGAAAATAAAATTGACCAGCTATAAGAATTGGATATTATTTTTATTGCATTGTTTACTAAAATGTATTCAATTATTCTACATAACAGTGAATCACTTGATCTCCTAAAAAGGACTTAGACTCAACTTTTAATGCCCAAATACCTCTACACTGGATATTGTACTTGATGGGTGTTTCTGGGTGCACTTTAATCTTGTATAAATAACAAAGAACACAATAAAAAAAATTACATACCTACTTAAAATAACTCATATTTAATCCTGACAACAGTTTCTATTAGAGAAAGTTGCTCACCTGATTAGTCCAGACCCACATCATCACTTCCTGGAGTAGAATTAGAGCCCCCAGTGGGCGGATATCCGGGAAATCCACCTCCCATACCGCCAAACCCACCCGGCATGCCACCAAATCCACCAGGCATCCCACCGGCACCGCCAAACTTGGCTGCTAGTTTGTTAATTACTGCCTTGATCTTAGGATTGCCTTGATACTTGGCCATATTAGCCGGGTTTGAAGTTATGTCTTGGAAGGCTGCTGCTACCTCAGGATCCTTCAATAAAAATACACGGTTTGCAAAGAGAGACCAAGTGTGTAGGGAAAAGACAACAAGAGAGCCCAAGAAAAAGCTTGAAGGCGCAGATAACAATAAATGTGCAAGTGAGAGGAAAAGAAGGTAAGAAAATAAAGACTGGAGAAAAATGGAAGGAAAGAAGAAGAAGGAGGAGGCATTTTACTAAAGTGACTCGGCCAAAGGCTGGAAACAGTTAATGATGATGTTATTTCAAAACATAAATCAAACAAAGTTAATTATATTTTTTTACATCAATCAATACACCCAATTTATATTGTTTCCTTTTCCTCCTCCACAATTTTATCAAATGCAAATTTTTTTTAAGGACTCCACCTGGATGTTCACTCAATTTTGAAAACTACACTACTTTGTTAGTACAGTAATTCCTGCTATAGCATTGTGTTAAGTTTCTGAAAAACACAATGTTACAAAATAGCATTTAGAAAAATTATGTTTTCCCATAAGAATCAAGACTAAGTCTAGGGGTTGGTTTCAAGGCCTCCCAAAATACCTACAAATTGTGTAATATCTTTGAAACAGTACATATAAGAATTGGAATTGGAATAAACAAAAAACATTTTTGTATACACACCAAGCTAACTTATACAAAATATTGTAGCATAAATTTTGAGTTAATGGCATTTGTACAGATAGTGCGAAAGGAAGTTACAGGTAGACCCAAAACTGCAGCAATGTTTACACCACGTTGACCAGATTTGAAACGCTGTACAGTAAAAATTTCACAGCTATGCTAATTTATTGTCTGCTTTTATCTGCAACCCGAGTTAGAGAGGAATTAAATAGATGTTTATACACGCCATTCTTGACAGACAAAAACTACTGTACAACAACATTAAACATCTATAAACATGCAAATAAAGGCAAACACAAACCACAATAAAGATGTTTACAGCACCATGCTTACATTATTATTATTATTATTATTATTATTATTAGCACCGCGTCTTACTACCCGTTCGGGTTGTACGCACTTACGCTAATGTGCAATGATAGGGTGATTGTGAGATGAAATGGAGGACCTACAGTTTAACGTGGAATCCGAACCACGGTGGAGGCCTGGCATTCCTCACATTCACAAGCTGTGATTAATACACGTCTTGTCAGAGGTGAAGGAAGGGTTTGGCAATCAGATAAATCTGTGCCGGTACCGAGGATTGAACCCCGGACCCTCAGCACAGAACTCTGACACCTTACCCCTAGACCACCAGGTCACCTCCCATGCTTACAAATTGGGCAGTTGGTGCACAATTCTATCAGATAAAAAACAATGCTGTAGCTTATTCAGGGTATAATCAAGCACAACATTGAATGAAAAACTGGTCACAGACTATTTACAATTTTGTGCTGGGCAACTTTATAGCGGGAATTATTGTAGTTACTCTTAACACTATGTTAAACATTATGTATCCTACATTGTTAAAATAAGCATATTCATTATAAACAAATTGTTTAAATGTTGCACTAAGTATTCTATTTAAAATGATCTATACCTAAATTTTCTTACAAATAGATGCATAGTTACTGGATCTACTTTAACGTACTCATAACTTTTTTTCCCCATTTAATTGAGGTATTTACCATGAACTTTTTAAACCGACCAAGTTTATTGTAATACAACTTATTTACTTAAATCTAGAACAGACACAATGCCCAGCCCCCGGCCATTAATTCAGAACTGTGAAAGAGAAAATCCACATTTCACCAATGATATATTTTTCGGCCATGCCAGGAATTGAACCTGGGACTCTTAGCTCAGTATACAGACACACTACTGAATGAGCTAAGGTGTATGACAATATGCATAACTTAAGTCATATGATCTGCAGGTGTCACTTTTGTTATAAAATAGAATAACATAATAATATAGCAAATGTTATCACTGTTGACTACAAAAAATGTGTTTGTATTTTCTAATAAGTACTTAAAATATCCATTCATAAGAAAATAAAGGAAGATGTCAACTTGACATGATGAAGACCTCAACATGTGTGTTTATGTTTCAATGCTGACACCTAACAGTGGACTTTAATAGGTGTAGTAAACAGACAGAAGAATCAATATAATGGAAAACCTCGGTCTAGTAAGTAAAGTGATCGGAGAAAGCCAGGGTTCACATCAAACTATATTTTGAATAGCATAACCAAGTACTGTTGTGGTTGGTATGTTATTCTCTTTGGTTTAGTTTTGCCACATTAAGATGAAATACGAGGCTACTTTCCTCGGCAAGAATAAAGGAGATAAAGGGGTAGGGAGATTTGGACAAACCTGGAATGCTTGCATGAGCTCTGGGTCGCTGAAAAGTGTCTTGTAGAAGTCACCTGGATCGCCAGACTCTCCTCCCAGGTCTTCAGAAGATTCCTTGGCTGCACGAGCATGCTCCTCTCTGGCACGTCTCGCACGCTCCACCTTCTCCTTCAGTTCCTTCTCTGCATGCTTGCGCTCATACTTACGGCGATGCTCCTCAAGCTTACGTGCCTGTAACACACAACAAATCAACATGTTAGCTATGCTGTGTATCTTAAAAGGGCGTATTTTCACAAGTTATTTATCAATGGACAACTTCAAATTATGAGAGGCATTAGACTTGTATTGCACTTGATCGCTTTCAACAGGAAGGTTGGAGTTAGTATCCAAATCAGGTGACCTGGGATTTTTTTTTCTTTCAAATTTGATTCTCAATGTGATTTATAGCTAATGCTTATGCTTTCCTACAAACCATTACACTTATAATAAGTTGTTAATAACAGAGATGCCAACTATTAGAAGGTTCACCTTTAGAATGTTAAAATTAAAACATGATCATTCCTAAACATAAATTCACAAGATTAGTGAAAATATATAATAGTTTATAAGAATCCACACTAATATATTTAATAAAAAAGATACATGAGACAGTTCTGGAATAAATAACCACCCAGAGCTTTACAACAAAATTGTGTGCAGCCAGACTACAAAATTAATAAAAATAAATAACAGTAAAAAATTGAACAACAGAGATTCAAACTGAATAAACCTGTAATCTCCTTTCTGACTTGCTGTATGTGTGGTGTAAATGAACTATGTCAAAGTCTAACACATGACGACTCATTATGAACAAGAAATTCAACAGAAAAATGTATTTCCATTACATTTATCTTGAGATATATTCAAATTACATCAGTTACTAAAATATCTTACTTACTTAGTCTATGGCATTATAAACTCAAAAGTGAATTGCCGCACTAACAAAAGTATACCACCGATACTTATCTTGAGCTAGTTATATCTAGTCCTCCCCATTACACTTCATCTCTTTCTGGTCTATTCTAATGTTATCCTCCCATCTGCATCTAGGTCTTACCAATGGTCTCTTACCATTGGGTTTACCTGTCAAAATTCTGAACAAGGATCTAGAATCTCTCATTCACGCTACATGTTCTGTCCACCGTAGTCTACGAGACTTGATTATCCTAACAATGGCTTGTGATGAGTACAGGGTATGTAACTCATCATTATGTAACCTTTTCCACTCATCAGTAGCCTCATTTCATTTTGGACTAAATATCTTACCAAGCACCTTGTTTTCAAACATCCTGAATTTATTTTTGTAATTTAAGTTAAGAGACCATGATTCATAACTACCGTACATAGAACAGAGGTGGCCAAACAGTCGATCGCAATCTACCGGTCGATCACGGCCGCTAGTTTGGTCGATCTCTGGCCGATCGATTAAAAATTATTTTCTTTGAGCACTGTGTCTTATTACCCATTCGGATTATACACTTAAAAAAGATTAAGGGAAAGAAAGGGTTTAAAGAAAATGAAAGAGAGGATTTGCAGATTTTTTTCAAATAAACATTAGAAAATCGAAATATTGAAGCTCTCTGATTGATGACCATTTACAATTCTGCCTTTGTTTATTACAGAGTAATTTATGAACTCTCATTCAACAAAATATCCTAAGATCATGCGGCGTCTAGCATCAACTTAAAAGTAAAGTGTTTAGTTAAAATATTGCTTTATGAAAAACTCAGTTTCAGTGTGTGATATGCAATATAATTTTACTAGTAAAACACACTCCATAATCAATCAAAATATATCTGCCTTCATGAACATTAAAAATGTCTGAAGTGCTCATTCCATCTACTTAAAAAAACATCGCTCATTTCTGACATCTGATTACTATTATCATATTTTACCTACTAAATTATCTATTTCAATAAAATATATAAGATACCATAAACTTGTAAAAAGTGAGGGAAACATTTACATATATTTTTGTAAATGGCATATCATAAAGTAGTCATTGTGTATGCATTTGACCAAAGGAATGGATATTTCTTAAAGTAAAAATAAGAGGAGTAATGTTTTGATGCTCAGTGGCTAAGAAGGCATACTGTCTAATTAATGCCCAATGGTTTAAGTGACAAACTTGTATTTGGATTTTAAAAATCTGGGTTGACATAAGATAGTATTAACCAGAATTTTCTAGTTATGTACACTCTGTTTATAGTGAAAGATTACAGATTTACCTTGACTACAACCCTGTCGTATAAGATGCACCATAGTGGAAACAAATAAGGCTAGCTTGCTACCTTTCCGGATAAATCAAGTGGACAAGTTTATCGCATTATTCTGAAAATAAATTTCAGATGCTAAATTAAGGTGTGCATTTAGTATAATACCCTAGTTAAAGTGGAGTTTTAATTAAAATTTTGAAATAAAGAGCGAGTGTTTAGTATATATACAATACTAGAGGAATAGAATATCCCATATTAAATTTCAAAAATAAATCAAAATTAAGTTTAACAACCCCGACTTCACATAATATTACAACCAAATGAGTAAGGCCTAAACATTTTGAGTAGATAAATACTCATACATTATTCTGAGAACACAGCCATGAGTTTTAATATTCTGGCATAACATTGCTGCCAATCAGACATGCGGCCAATTACATGTATGATGGTGGCCATCAAATTTGGAAGGGACCCAAAAACATTTGGATGCTTAGCAAAAGAGTCACAAAGCTTGATACCACATAATATGTACAGTCACTTTCAACTATTATACAGTGTGTGTAAGAGTGACCTAAAGAAACAGTTGTCAAACCTCTACAAGAGTAAAATGAAGGCAACAAGAACAAAGAAAAAGTTAAAATCACCAATTTTATGTTATTGAAAATGTTTTTCATGAGTTTGTCTTACAATTTTGGATAAGAATTGTTTGGTACCAATTATTCATAATTTGTAAGAATCAAATTATAATTTTAATAGTGAAGCCTTCATTTTAGTGTTGAAATAAAACATGAGCTATCAAATGTAATGTATGAGACATCATATGTAGGTAGATATGTATCTTTTATTATGAATATTTTATTTTATTGTCCAAGACATTTCCACAAGATATGATAAAAAGAGTGAGGAATTTACTAAGTTTAAATTATGAATTAACGGTTTTTAAAGATGTGTGTGAGTTGAGGCTGTAATGAAAGCAGGTTTGTGTGGATAGTTGAATGCGGTGTGGGTGGTTGGAAGTTGTGGAAGTGGCTATTAAGATTGTTGAAGGAGGTGGTGAGAGTTAATGAATTGGTTCCAGTTTTTTCTAACTTTATAATATCTTGGAAAACTACACAACAATAAATGTTATTAATTATGTATGGTGAAACATATTAATTTAAACTACACTTTCAATCTTATAGATCCTAGCTTTGTATTTATCTTAACACATTTGCAAAGTAGTAGTAAATCTTTCCATGATTTAAGGATATAGTTTTTATTTTTTTGAAGGAAGCCTACTTTGCTTGCCATATCAATTCTTTAAATCACTAATATACACGGTTTGCTGGTGACTCTGAGGTTGAGGTTTGATTCTAGGTCAAATATAATGCCAGTTTTATTTATTTCCCACTCTTCATCCACGAGGGGGGGG
>CABFWB010002894.1:73433-93641 GCA_902151455.1 Timema bartmani | reverse complement strand
GTGTGTTTGTGACAACTCATATCGGTGAGAGGTTAGGGCCGTATTTAAAACAGTAAAGACTCGGTGGACGTTAACTGTTTGTCATTCTTAGTTTCGGTCAAAACGGCGGCCGTTCGATTATTGAGGAGTTTCCGGAACAGGTTCGTTTTAGCTCTAATGGGTTTCTTCATGGCTTGTCTACATTTAGTCGCACTCGCAAGACGTGTTGTATTTTAAACAAGAACTGTCAACAATGAGGGTCTGGGAGACGGAATTTCAATCAGTATGATTGTGACTCCATCAGCAGAGTAATTTTAAAGTTTACAAATACGAATTAAATAGAATCAAATTAACATATGACAAATTATTACTATTATTAAATAATTTAAAATGCAATACCTTTTAAATTATTACTATTATTAAATAATTTAAAATGCAATACCTTTTACTAAATATTTTCACGGACTTATCCTTGGCCAAATAACTATTTGCTTTATTTGAATAAAGTAGTGCACGTACATTGTGTTTTTGATTGGCTAAACGCAAGCCAACTTCACTACTCGACAACTTATTCCGACTGCGCTGGCGTGCAGACAATGTTGTCAGATTGCAGTTGTACCGACTAAATAAAGAAACACTTTGGTAGCGTCGGTTGCAACAAAAGAGACTGAAATCTTCGTCTTTTGTTTTAAAATTTTATTAAAACTATTTGTAATCTTGGGGCTTTGTCTGAATAGTCTGCGCACTTTACTTACTTTACTGCACACTTTAATTATACACGTTTCTGACTCACTTAAGTGCATACGTTTTTTTTCCAGATAGCACAGTACACTGGTGGCCACTTATAAAAAAAATGTGTTTCCATGGCAACGAGATTGATTTTTGATTTGTCTATATTGCCAAATGTGCACTCTATATTGGTTATATAAAACTATTTTTAAAGGAGCGGATTAAAAGAGGGCGGGATAAGTTATTTGTAAAACTTCTAACAAAAAATAATTTTATAAATATTAATCAAAATAATGGTAAGGTTTCCAAACTACACTTAATTTAGTTTAATGGCTTTCATATATTATACAGGAATATTGAGTTTTTAAAATAAATTAACTTACATCTTTTGTGTAAAATAAAATAGATGTCAATGGTTATTTTCCTGTTATTAATAATCTTATAGCAATAAAATATTATTCTTAAACTATTATTATCTAAAATTTTACAAAACTTATCAAACTATAAATTTTAAGTATATATAAGTTATACAGATATATATTTTTTTATGCTAGGCCTTACAGAAAAAATCTTAGTCTACTCATATAATTATGTAACTGAACAAATTATACATTTTTTAAAACTAACCGTTTACATTTATTTTATTCCATATAAATGCTATTTTAACTAAAGTGTCCGATAAAGGGCAACTAGTAGGCTATTCACCTTTTAGTAAAGGGTGCTGTGTGGGGTGCATTTGTAGGGCCTACACTTTAAGAGAATTTAGATACCATCAAAAATTACTTTAGCCTTTTAAGTTAACACCATTGCAACTTTCAAGCAAGTAAAGTGCTCAATTGCATAGTGCACAGAGTTTCAGACTATTCAAATAGGACCTGGGATTTAGGTAGGACCGAATTAAAATACTGTAAGCACCTGGGCTACAGGTACTGTGAGGCCACCAGTAATATTTTCAAAAGGAAAATATAGGTACAGTAAAGAAAATTTAGGCCTATGTTTAGTATACATAATATATATTAATTTAAAGCACTGATACTTTGATTCAGCATTCACAATTTAAATAATCTTTCAGTTAATTTCTGGGGGCCCTGGGTAAAGGGACGCCATACTTACAAACATAGCACTCCACCAAGTACTACACAAGCTTATACTGCTCTATACCACTACACCAAGTACTACATCAAGCTTATACTGCTCTATACCACTCCACCAAGTACTACACAAGCTTATACTGCTCTATACCACTACACCAAGTACTACAAAAGCTACCACCATTACAATACCACTCCACCAATGCCATGTTTTCACTGTGTTTTGTGTGTTCAGAATGGGCAGCTTCACCTCAGCACCCAAGATTCTGAACGATGACCTTCAGGACAGTGATCTAGACCTCCCTGAAACTCTTAGCAGGGAGCAGCTGTTGCAGAGGTGTCATAAAGAACTAGAGGGCGTTCCAGCCCTCGTCAGCCGTCGCTTCAGGAGCCTGGATGAGGAACAACTGCTTTCCCAGACAGAACTGGCAGAAGGTAATCCTCAACATACCCTAGTATACTTGGCATGTTAGTGCAAAGTTGTTGGATGAGGTTTAGCTAGGGAAGTACTCTTCTGTTCTAGGTTGTGCAGAACTGTCTTCCGGTTCTCAGAACATTCGGATCCTGCAGTGGAACCTTCTTTCACAGGGTGAGATGGTTTTCCTTTTCACCTCCTAGCAAAGTTGAGAAATCTTTTGATAATGTTGATAAACCTTATAATAATGTTGCAATGTAGAGAAACCTCCTGACAATGTTAGGATTTAGAAAAATCTTCTGACAACATTAGGATATAGACAAAACTTCCTTACAATGTTAGGATGTAGAGAAACTTTCTGACAATGTTAGGATGTAGAGAAACTTCCTGATAATGTTAGGATGTAGAGAAACTTCCTGACAATGTTAGGATGTAGAGTAACTTCCTGACAATGTTAGGATTTAGAGAAACCTTCTGACAACGTTAGGATATAAACAAACTTCCTTACAATGTTAGGATGTAGAGAAACTTCCTGACAATGTTAGGATGTAGAGAAACTTCCTGGCAATGTTAGGATGTAGAGAAACTTCCTGACAATGTTAGGATTTAGAGAAACTTCATGATAATGTTAGGATGTAGAGAAACTTCCTGACACTGTTGAGAAATCTCCCGACAATGTTGAGAAACCTCCCGATAATGTTAGGATGTAGATAAATTCCTGACAGTGTTAGGATTTAAAGAAACCTCCTGATAATTTGGTTTGTTCCTGTGTTGGCAGCTCTGGGTCAGACGAACGACAACTTCGTGTGTTGCCCAGACGAGGCCCTTGAGTGGAGAACCAGAAGGTTTCATATTGTGGAGGAGCTCGTGGGCTACAACCCAGACATCATCTGTCTCCAGGTCATTTCAATAACCAACTCCTATCTGATGAAAAGTGTAATTACATTGGCTGCTACAAACTGTTCACCGGGATCTTTTCAAACTTGTGAACGTTGTTCCAGGAGGTGGATCACTTCAATTTCCTGAAGAAGGTCTTGGGGAGTCTGGGCTACTCTGGGATGTTCTTCCCCAAACCAGACTCTCCCTGTCTCTATATCAAAGGGAACAATGGATCTGATGGTTGTGCTATCTTCTACAGAAAGGACAAGTTGGAGCTGCTTAAGATGGAAACAAGGATCCTTGAAGTGTGGAGGGTGCAGAGCAATCAGGTACCTTACTCTCTATTGAACTTTACAACCTCCCCTTAAGGGGCCCATTTATGAGGTGATATTGATGCAATTAGGTTGACAATCTTATTGCTTTCAACCAAATCTTCCAAATTTCTCCTTGTCATTGGGCAAATGCAATCAGATTGCAGACGATATTCAATCGCCCAAGCGATATTTTGATTGACAGTCTGTCCCATGATTCCGATTGCATTCGCTGGCAATCTGAAGCAAATTGCACAGTTAATAATGGAGATTGACAACAAGATCACTTGACCTGCTAACTAAACTTTGAATGTGAATGTGAGTAAAGATACATATTTTTTCAGTTTTTATGACAAAACTCCCTTTTTTGACCAAAATAAATAAAATTTTGCTTCAGTAGAATAGTGGCATTTTATCAGAAACTTTTTAAACGAGGATAAACATTCCTGGTAAATACCACAATGCTGATGACAAATATTCAAGGACTGTTGATATCACCATGCGTAAGAAATTAAACATATTTACAAGAGCAATATTGTATTTATAATGCACAAAAAATGCTTTTGGGCAAAAAACTGCAAAAATATGGACCTTAACTTGCACTATCTACCCTGCCACTTTGCATTTCATCGCTCGAAAACCATGTATGTATGAATGTATGCCCACACGCCACTAAGGGCTACCTTACATTGATAGAAACAAGATGGAGGAAAAGATTAGTTGACACCCAAGTCTCTTGAATGTCGCCTAGTGAAAGGAGAGCTGGGACAGCAACCAAATCCCCCAGCAATTTCAGATCAACTATATTTTCAACCTGGTTACTTCAATATCACCTTGGGAATGGGCCCCTTTAGTAGCCATTTTGTGCCTCCTAAATGTTCCTATAATAGCTGTTGATGTACTAACACCTGACATTTACCCTAGGTGGCCATCTTACTCCTCCTGAAGCTACGAGGCACAGGAAGAGAGATTTGTGTCGCCACAACCCACCTTAAGGCCCGCAACGGAGCTCTTCTATCCACGTTGCGCAATGAGCAGGGCAAGGACTTCCTGGAGTTCGTTCGAGCCCATGCGGGGCCTCGACCGGTCCTGCTTTGCGGGGACTTCAACGCCGAGCCCACGGAACCTGTATACCACACTATCCTGAGTCACGAGTTCCTGAGACTCGCCAGTGCGTATGCGAGTCTGAGTGTCAGAGGGGAGGAGCCCCCGTACACCACCTGGAAGGTGCGGGAAGAGGGGGAGGTGTGTCACACTATAGACTATGTGTTTTACTCCCGGGACAGTTTCTCTGTGGACTCTCTGCTTGAGTTCCCCAGTGGGGAGGATATAGGAGAGGGGAGAGTACCCTCCTGGAACTACCCTTCCGACCACTTCTCTCTAGTGTGTGACCTTAGGTTCATCCCTTTTGTTTCGTAACTTGGTGTTGGGTCAAGTTGACATGTGTCTTCTACAGATACAGTACACGTATCATAAGTTGAGACATGTATTCACACTTGAAATGTGTATTGTCAGTTTAGAGAGATAGATGACTTGTTTTGTCAGTTGAGACAGAAGAGATGTATTGCGAGTTGGAACTTATTCTGGCAACTGTGGTTTATGAACATCAATTTTCATGGCCATATGAATTTGAGTGTAAATAGATTTTCTATATTAAATACGCAGTGAAATGGTTTGTTGTTGGATTAGAGTAGAGTTCTGCGACTGACAATACAAATCACTTTCAAGAACCATTTATTCAACACGAATGTTTCCCAGACTCACCAGATGCTGTTATATTAACTGTTTTCAAAGTTGTTTACTTTATGACAAGAGGACACTTGTAAAAATGTTTTTATTTATTAAAAAAAAGATCTGATCCAAAATGAATAGTTTTTTGTCGTCATTTCATTCATCACATCTCACTAAGCCTTCGAGCTACACGTATACATTAGTTACTCTAATATAGTAGGAATAAAGAAGGTATAATTTAGAGGAAATGTGCCCATATTTGTGTGGAAGAAGAGGGAAAGCCATTTATGAAAAACCACCTTCCCTCAGTAAACATGGTCAGAATTATCTCTTAACTGGAGAATCATACGCAGTGGACACAGTTTGTTAGACAAGCACAAGCCAGAGTGAGAAAAAGTGCTCACAGTTTGTAATGAAAGCACTGGCCAGAGTGAGACAAAGTGCTCACAGTTTGTTAGACAAGCACAAGCCGGAGTGAGATAAAGTGCTCACAGTTTGTAATGAAAGCACTGGCCAGAGTGAGACAAAGTGCTCACAGTTTGTAATGAAAGCACTGGCCAGAGAAAGACAAAGTGCTCACAGTTTGTAATGAAAGCACTGGCCGGAGTGAGACGTACACACAGCTCGCAGTTTGTGAGACAAGCACAAGCCAGAGTGAGACAAAGTGCTCGCAGTTTGTAATGAAAGCACTGGCCGGAATGAGACAAAGTGCTCACAGTTTGTAATGAAAGCACTGGCCGGAGTGAGACGTGCACACAGCTCGCAGTTTGTGAGACAAGCACTGGCTAGAGTGAACTCTATTCCAAAAGGAACATGTAAAATAATACATGTTTTAACAAACTTTTATGATATTATTCACTTAATTGGCTATAAAGATTATGTTTATAAAAAAATCTGTGGTTTGTACCATTTGAAAAGCCAGGTATTACATAATAATTACTAGCCGATCATGAAACTAATCCCTGTTTTAAGCATGCATAATGCGCCCACTTGTAATGAGTATTACTGGCTGGCACTCAGGGTACTGAACCTTCTTGAAGAGATGCCACATCCTGGGTACTTCCCTTGGTACCTGCCTCTGCAATGAGCTGATATTAAATGTCTGTGACTCGGGCCGCAAATATTCCTGATAGATGCAAACCAGATCATTTCATGGAACACAACTTAAGTAAATCACTTAAAATAAATTTATCAAAGCTGATTTATTTTTAAAATTATAGCAGCACAATAATGTATAGTAATAATAATAATGATAAAAATTACTATTTTTAATTTGTATTATATCTACTCTGGTCATGACTAATTAAAATATTTAAGATTTTTCCTATAAAAATTCTCACAATGAAAATATATTTCAAATGAGTAATAAATTGGGGCAGTGCATACCTCATAGTTTTAACTAATCAGCATCTTGAAAAATAGATACATAGTCTAAATCAAATTTGTTTAGTTGAAATCTAGTGTTACTTAAGAATACTGCAAACTCCATTAAATAATAATTATTCCACCAATAAATTATGACAAACACTGATAAAAAAGAGCACACATGCTGCTGATGTTCCACACATGTGTTGCTGATGTTCCAAATATGTGTTACTGATCCACATTTATGTTGCTGATGTTCCACACATTATGCTGCTGATGCTATAAACATGTGTTGTTGCAGTTATAGTGTTGAGAGTTGCTCTTGGAGACTGACAACTAAGGATGTTCCACCACATGTGCTAAACGTTTGTCAACTTTGCATTCCTTAGTTCAACACACTTTTATACACCATTACATGAATAGAGGTGTTTATTAAATCTCCCAGCATTAATTTTATATAAAATACTAAAAATTGCGATTTGTTTTAACATGTTTATTTTTGAAGTCAACTGCTCGAAAAACTAAAGACACATAATAAAATAAAGACTAACATAATGGTATTCGTATAACTAGTATTTAAAAAAACAAACAAAACATCTACATATCTGATAGTTAAACTCTAGTTGAACATCTTATTTGTTTTAATGGCGATCATCTACAAGATAATGAGGTTGAAGAGTTGGTCTTGGTCCTTATTTTGGTACCAGCATATCAGAGTTAACCGAACATCCCCTGATTGTGCTGATACTATAAAACACCTTCTAAACAGTTGTTACATTAATAAAGCTGTACTACCTGCAAGCCATTAGATAACACAGCAACTATACTCTAATTTTGGTTGGAAGAACAGTAGAGAAAATTCAAATATATTTCTTTATGGCCAACAGTCCAACATTCATTTTACTATATTTTTTGTGTTATTTTATAGGTATTGGTAATATCTATCGAAAGTGACAGCCTCTTTATCGCATGACTTGATGTATGAATATATTAAAATTGTTTTAGTAGCTTTAGTAGCTAACTTCTGTTCTTCCTACCAAAATCATACTATAAGCATGTAACACCATGAATTTTTACATCTGACAGGCCATGACATTACAATGTAGCTCTACATCTAACATACCACGACATAATAATGTAGCTGTACAGTTCAGCAGGGGGTCAGGAGGGGCAAAATGACATTATGTCCAGGTTAAGCTAGTTTGAGTCAAAAAACACATCGTGGGGGGATGGGGTGGGGGGTTGAACAACATATATATCATCAACTACAGCTATGCAAAACTGGGAAACTTACTAACATATTAACATTGTGGTGGGGGAATTGTTTTTACTACCTTATGAATTCACTTTGCTTTTCTTAAAATAGAAATCAATTTTTGAGTATTGGTTTTGCTTCACACTACTTGAAGTCCTCTTAATTTTGCTATCAATATTACCTATCAATTAACCTTCACCTACAAAAATGAGTTCTGAGACTTCAAAATCGGTTTTAACTGTTTTGGGAATAAGCAAACATCCATTTTCAATAAAAACAATGAAAAAAAGGGAAAAAATCAAACACACCAGTGTCTATAACTATAAACAAATTACATGGCCTCATAGCACAGGCTACACAATACACAGATTATGAAAACGTTACTGTCTATGGGCATTGGGCATGAACTATAGGTGGTGCATCCATCAGCCATGTGGATTACAAATGTATTTGATTTAAACTGATTGGTATAAATTGCTGGTCAAATAGTTCGTTCACAAAACCTAAGGCTGGGACAATTTTTTTTTTTTCATTTTACTTTATTATTGATTTACTTTAAAACTGTATTTAACCTCAACAAGACTTTTAATATTGCGGTATGTTACATAAAAAATCATAAATGCAAATTTTGAATAAATGATGAGTATGCCTAGTATAATTAATCTTGTTCAATGGCACTGGTCGCGAAAATCATAAGTAAATTATTTAACAATTTTTTCAAGACCTTGCCCCC
Organism: Timema bartmani; assembly: GCA_902151455.1. Taxonomy (NCBI): domain Eukaryota; kingdom Metazoa; phylum Arthropoda; class Insecta; order Phasmatodea; family Timematidae; genus Timema; species Timema bartmani. The sequence continues at coordinate 85,153 of CABFWB010002894.1, read as the reverse complement.
TCTATAATAAAACAGGGAGGTGGGGCAATGTACCCATTCCCTCCCACCCCAACCCCTTCCTCAATATTGGTATTTATGCAGCTCATAGGCCGTGAGATAATAATGTAGCTGTACATCTCACAGGCTATGAGATAAAAATGTTGCTTTACCTCCAACAGGATAAGACATAAAATTATAGCTGTATATCTTACATGCCATTATATAAAAATATAGTTCTAAATCTAACAGGCAATGACTTAACAAAAAACTGCTGTACATCACACAAACCATGGCATAGCCAGTCAAGGCCTGTAATAATAGGTATCTGACAGACCTTGACATAATAGGTCTAATTTATCTGTACATCTCACAGGTCATCATATTACAATATAAAAATACATATTTCAAGCTATAACATACCAACTTAGCTGTATATCTTACAGACAGTTATATAAAAAAATATAGCTTTACCTCTAACAGAGCATGGCATAGCAATGTAGCTGTACATCTAACATACCATGAAATTACAATGTAGCTGTACTTCTGACAGACCATGACATTAAAATGTGTCTGTACATCTAACAGGCCATGACACTGCAATGTAGATGTACTTTTGACAGGCCTTGACATTACAATGTGTCTCTACTTCTAACAGGCCATGACACTACAATGTAGCTGTACATCTCCCGAGACCAGCCTGACTTTAATACACAGGAGAGTATTTTTATAGCATTGAGGTGATGATACCGAGCAGGCTGGTGTAGGTTCCGATAACAAGACCGAATATCCCGCACAGGATGATGAGGATGTCCTTGAACAGGATCCACCGGCAGCAGCCGAACTTGTCCGGCCAGAACAGGCACAGCTCTATGAGGGCTGGGAAGGCAATACCTAGAGCTGAGAGACAGAGAGCTCCGAACAGGGAGATGAACAGTTCTAGTTGGGGGATGGCGACTGCAAGTAGGACTGTAACAAGAACAATAGGACTGTAACAAGAATAATAGTAGGATTGTAACAAGAACAATAGGACTGAAACAATAACAATAGTAGGATTGTAACAAGAACAATAGTAGGATTGTAACAAAAACAATAGTAGGACTGAAACAAGAACAATAGTAGGATTGTAACAAGAACAATAGTAGGATTGTAACAATAACAATAGGACTGTAACAAGAATAATAATAGGATTGTAGCTAGAACAATAATAGGACTGTAACAAGAACAATAGTAGGATTGTAACAATAACAATAGTAGGATTGTAACAAGAATAATAGTAGGATTGTAGCAAGAACAATAGTAGGACTGTAACAAGAACAATAGTAGGACTGTAACAAGAACAATAGTAGGGCTGTAACAAGAACAATAGTAGGATTGTAACAATAACAATAGTAGGATTGTAGCAAGAATAATAGTAGGATTGTAGCAAGAACAATAGTAGGACTGTAACAAGAACAATAGGACTGTAACAAGAATAATAGTAGGATTGTAGCAAGAACAATAGTAGGACTGTAACAAGAACAATAGTAGGATTGTAACAAGAATAATAGTAGGATTGTAGCAAGAACAATAGTAGGACTGTAACAATAACAATAGTAGGACTGTAACAAGAACAATAGTAGGATTATAACAATAACAATAGTAGGATTGTAACAAGAATAATAGTAGGATTGTAGCAAGAACAATAGTAGGACTGTAACAAGAACCATAGTAGGGCTGTAACAAGAACAATAGGGCTGTAACAAGAATAATAGTAGGATTGTAGCAAGAACAATAGTAGGACTGTAACAAGAACAATAGTTGGATTGTAACAAGAATAATAGTAGGATTGTAGCAAGAACAATAGTAGGACTGTAACAAGAACAATAGTAGAACTGTAGCAAGAACAATAGTAGGAATGTAACGATAACAATAGTAGGACTAACAATAATAATTGGACTGTAACAAGTGCAATAGTAGGACTGTAGAAATAACAATATTAGTATTGTAACAAGAACAATAGCATGGACGTCCGCAGGGGATGGGGGACAAAAGGGGGCACTGGAGTATGTACTTTTTCATTCATTACAGATTGATCAGTTCTGAAAATGGTATATACGTACAATACAATAGTATACTTACGCGCTGTAGCGTCGTCATAATTTCAAAGAGTCCGCTCTTTCTTGTTACATTAGTACATTGTTGGTTTAATTATAAAACTGTTTCGTAGTTATCTCTAGAACCTATCTTATGATTGGTTTGTGACATTTTCGTTACTCAATTCGTAGCAATAGAGCTTTTCGTCATGCTTGGTTATTTCATTATAAATCTTGGCTGCCATACTCAGCATTTTAAAACGTGCTTTATGTAAGTTTTGAGTGTTATTTCTACAAAAAGTGAAAAGCGGATATCAAGGGACATTTATTACTACGGCATTTGTAAAATATACGAAGCCACACGAACTGATATAAGTTCTCAATGGCATACATTTTCAAATATTGAAGCCAACGTCGTGTCACTCGTGTCAATAGGTACCGTTCGAAGTGCAGACGATATTTGAATTCACGACACGAGCGCGCAAGACGGCCACATTTTTAAGTTCTCGCAGGGTAAATGGGAATCCGAGCGGCATCATATATACCGCGATCAAATACTCAAAAATCCTAAAACACAACTCACCGTTTCTCGTAAACTACTTGGACAATCACAGTTGTTTTTTTCAGAATTTGTTATAAAATCCTTAAAAGCCATGAGGATATTATTAAAATTCCCATATTGCAATTGGTTTGCTTTGAAAAAATTGTTTTCTAATTAAAGAACTATAATGAGGTTTTTAGTGCAGACCGATTTTCACTCTCTGTAAAAGTTTTTTCCTAATTGAGATAGATGGGTAGTATAAGTGTACGAAATGATCATCATGAACTGAATTCTATTTTGATATAAAATTCATTCCACTAACACCAATACTTTTCACAGTTTGATGTGTTTAGTTACGAGCTCTTCACGCGCGCCAGGGTTTTCTATACTACTTTGTTTCTTCTTTGAAATATTATTGTTTATATTGTATTTGTAATAAGTTCCTTTTTGCACTGAAGCAATTTCAATATTTTGATGTAAATAAAGTTTATTACTAGAATTTTTTTTTAATATGTATCCTTGGGTGGATAGATACCTATACAGTGAAAAACCTAACCGTAGAATTTTTACCGTTTTATCAACAACGGTAGTTTATAAAGTCCTAACCCCCACCCCACCCCCCACCACTATTGAATAAATTTCTGCGGACGCCCATGAACAATAATAGGGCTATTACAAAAACTAATATTAGGACTGTAACAAGAGCTATAGTAAGACTGTAACAGTAGCTAAAGTGATACTGTAACAAGATCTATAGTAAGACTGTAACAATAGCTATAGTAGGACTATGACAACAACACGATACCCAGACATTGTAAGTTTCCAGGGGACTATTCTGAAATAAGGTCCACAAGATATCAGAGACAGAAGGATCCTATGGGTATTCCTAGCTCTAGTAAATACCAATAGAAGTACTCACAGGTTCCCAGCACCATCGCAGTCCTCATGAGGTACTCCACCAATGTTTGCATCGTCTCGGAACTCTTGGCCATCCGCTCTTTCAGGTAAGTGTTCCACACAATCTCCACCGGGACGTAGCACTGCAGGGCGTACGTGATGAAGATAGCTACGGCAAACATGATCTTCACACTCTGAGCAAGACTGAAACAGATCAGGATCCACGTATAGCTTCACGATCCGGCTTACACCACTTTGGTGGGAAAACGCACATTTCACCAAATACAATGGGCAGTAATAGGGGCAGTTTCTCCAATGGTATCCCCTACCCACAACGCTATGATAAAACTCACATTTCATCGGTGGGAAGATTTAAGGTGACGCTGCCCATGGCATTCTCCCCATACTTGAGGTAACCGACGAAGCCCACGAATACATATAAGAACACAATAACGGACATCCCTTTGTTAAGGACACCTGTGTAACCTCCAAAATCTTGTGGCTTCTTCATGTTGTTTTCCAAGGCGATAATCTGAAACACAACGACGGACATGTACTTGTTAAAGAACCCTGTGTAATCTCAGAAATCCTGTGGAAAAGTTCAGACACTTCACTGTACTCCATTCAAAGGTTCTGAGTCCTCCTGAACCAGTTATAAATTGTCTGTTACTTTAACTATCATACCGACATTCAAAACTAGCCTTTGGGCCAGATGTATGGTCAGCCTTAACACGCCTCAAGTGCGGCGCTATAATAAATACAAGACTACACCTACCTAGATCAGAATGAAATGGGTCAGTTTCATAGGTAAAACTGGTCCATTCCATTCTAGTCTAGGTGGGTGTCATCTTGTATTCAGTTTCGAGCCGTGGTGTCGTATTGTATTTGGTTTCGTGCCGTACTTGAAGCGCACTAAGTCTGACTGTGAATCTGGCCCTCTGTATAAAGCCTTTTCCTGAAGACAAAGTCCCTCGGTCTCCTCAAAATAATCTTTCTGAGCTCTCAACTATATTAATCCAAATACATGTCGTAACATAAACGGGAGTCGTGGACACTTCACGAATGCGGGTCCAGGCGCACGCTATAATTTCATAACAAATGAAACAGACACAAAATATACAAGGCAATCATTAATTAATTAAAAAAAACACTTAATCATCTATAATTAGCAAACAAAAATATTAGGGTAGATGGCAAGATGAGCCAAATACATAAAAAATAGCTACTCCAACATTTAAGTGATATGTTCACCTAAATCGTCTGTATTTAAACAATTCCCAAAGATCACTGGTTACAATTCACAAGTCACTTATATCCCTTATGCACAGCCCCTCCAGTCACATGTCCTTCAGGCATTGTCCCACCTACATCCAGATACAACCCCGTACCAACCCCTGTCCCGCAGACTACCCCGTACAGTTCCACGCTCCGTTCACTATTAGTTATGCGTGGATATAAACCCACAACCTAATGGCTAAACTCTCTCGCGTGCCATCTCGTGGTGATCACGATAACAACCGAGCAGTGGAATGTGCCGACAGTTTTTATAAATAATTGAGCGCCACAAGCTCCAAACACAAGAATAGTTCCATTTTTAAATGATGCCAACATCATTTGAACAGGAAAAAATATAAAAATCCTCAATGTAAAAAAAATACATCTCAATAATTAAGGATACAGGGGAAAAGGGGGGAAAGTCCAATTTTAGCTTATATTAAGTTAGTGCCGCCATCTTTTAGACAACCATGAGACCTTCCTCACGTGCTTTAGCTTATGGTTACAAGAGGTCTCTGTTATACTTACATTAATTTAAAATAGTATTTGATAGGGTCCTTAAGGGGTTTGAGATATAAAAGCTGTTTTCTTGGAAAATGTGTGTAATGAGAGTGTAGTGAGCGGGTACGTACGACTCCGACGGCTTCGAGCGCGAAGAGGGTGGTCCCGATGAAAAGAGGGTAATCCTTGACGTCACCGACGAGTTGCCTCTCCAATGGAGAAGGTATCCCGTCGAACAAGTAGTACATGGTAATCCCCAGACCCACGAATGTGATGATGTTGGCGAAGATGGAAAAGGGGGCCAGGAGCTTGAGGTTCCTGATGTAGTTTATGAGTATGAGAGGACCCAGTAGTATCAGCATGTAGATCTTGACGTTCATCTCTCGATAATACTTGTCCCCGACCTGCCAACAATGACATAACTCACCAGCAAAGGAAACAAACACTTCTTAATTAATATATTTTTTGTGGGGGTAAGCCTATATCATTGTTTGGCTATTATTGCTATCGATCATTTAAAAGCTAGCCGGCCCCTTGGCGTAGTGGTCAGTGCACCTAGCTACGAACCTATGGGTCTCGGATTCGATTCCCGGCTGGTATCGTGGGTATTTTTCCCAAAAGGGGATCCCAACGGTCTCCAGGGTTTGGTTAATTAGGCTTAAGTTAGGTTTAAGTGTTTCCACTGGTTCCACAGCCTCATACTATCACCATAATCTCATCTCATCTCATCAGGACATGGAAAGAGCCTCCACGGAAAGGATGTACGATTAGTACATTCGGGCGTCCCCTTGGCAACGGTACATTAGTACTGGATAATCTTCCCACAGACTGGGCACGAGCGATGTAGCCCAGACGTGCAATAATAATTATTTAGAAATGTACTAAAAACACTTAAATAGCTACGACAATCATGATGAGCCGCATGTGTAAAGCGGAAAACAGCCTTATAAAGCGTGTGATTAAGAACATACCTGTTTGATATTAGTAGCAACAAACACGATGTACACACAACAAATCCCCAACTGATAGATGATTAGGAATGCATTCACCACTGTTCTGAAATAAAACAAAGTATTGCAGAATTGAACATTACCTACAAAAGATTCACTAAAAAAAACCTCTACTGCATCATCCAGCAGTCGAGCCATAACCTAGCGGCCGCTCTCTGGTGGAAAAAATAGTGCCAACTTCTGCGGATAGACGGTGTCGTGTTATCAGCACAACAAAGCCTCCGGCAATTAATCTCGGTTTTTAGACCGGAACTACTACTTTTTCGTTCAGGTGCCTCTTAGCTTGTCCTCGCAAGGCTGAGTTGACCGCGTTACAGGCCCATTTCTTCATAGACTAATCCTGGAAGCGGCAGGAATCGAACCTGGGACCTTGGATCTGTAACCAGGAACTCTGACCACTAGTCCACAGAGGCGGTATTCATGAAATCAAGCTAAGTTTTATTGGGAGGGGTTCGTAGCCTATTGGCACTTAGGTAGGAGACTGCTTCCGTAGATCCAACATTCCAAAGCAATTATCTAAAGCAGTAGTTCCCAAATGGTGGTCCGCGAGCTGTTCTTAGGGGGTCCGTAACAATCATCAAAATTTAGCAAAATAAAAAGTTAAAACATTAATTAAACAACAGTTGGCCTAATCTTAATCAATAAAAAGCTTCCCCTCCACCTCACCACAGTGCTACATGAAAAACAAGTATAAAAAGATACTCGACATGCATTCGGATTTTCGAGTCAAAGTGTCCAGCCTTCAACCTGATCTTCAAGAAATGATGGGAAAAAAGACGAGGTTTCACGTATCTCACTAATACTAGACCCAAATGAATAAATTCGAACCTTTTAATAATTAATATATTTTCATATAAGCCTAACTAACCTTTTTGTGTTAACTCTTACTATTATATTAGTTATTAATGATTACAACTAGAGTTAGTGTAAAAATAAAAGTATGTAAAAATACATTTGACTCGGATTTACTGTGCCAAATTCCAAGTTTTATAGGTTTCTAACATAAATTATTTAAATATGGTGTGGGGGGAGGGGGCCTTGCTATTATCTAGAAATAGAATAGATTAGAAAAAACGGGGGGTCCGCCGATCTCAAAGGGCTTCTTGGGGGGTCCTTGACTGGTAGGTAATTGGAACCACTGATCTAAAGAGCTAGTTCGGATGAGAACATTTCTTGAGTTGTCAATATTTTTTACTTTCTCTCAACACCGTGGATAGAAGTATTGTGATTGTCAAAAAAAAATAACTCGAACTTTTGATTAATGTCGAAATTTCATGACCCCCCGAAACTAAAAAAAAAATGTTTTCGCAATGCCGTCCGTCTGTCTGTCTGTACCTTGGGCTGGAACCAAAACTATTTTACCGATTGGGCTCTAACTTGGTATATGGGGTTTTCATAAGGTCCCTCCCAAGGGTTTTTGGAATTATATATATAACCATAAATTTAAGGGTAATTTACTGAAGGCAAAAAAGATAAAAAATGGATTTTCTCGAAATTCTCTAAGGCGATTTTGATTAAATTTTATATATAGGCACTGGTTATCATTATAAACAAGATGGCAACTCTCATTTTCTCATGAAAATGACTTTGAGGGTACTTTACATGAGGAATATTTTTCAATTTTTATCATTTCTCCGCAATTAGCTTGGATACGAAATAACTTAACATTGTAGAGTTGTATTACTATTAAAGATATAAATATTTTTCAAATATGACAGAGACCTTTTTTAACCATGAAGTAAAGTATATTAGAAAGTTTTCATGACTGTCTAACAGATAGCAGGACTAGCTCAATTTTAGTTAAAATTGGACCCTTCCCCTTTTTTCCTGTACCTTTAGTATACGATACGTATCGTAAAGGCTCAGAATTGCAAGATAGCCATAACGAACAACGTCTTGGAACGTAACTCGTTCATTGACGGTGAGTTTCCTGCATACTGATTCGACAATTCATATGTAGGAATAATGTTAACCATGCATGTTGTGTTGTGACCAATCTTCCATGGGTCCAGGATAGAGCCGTGAACCATCTTGTCGGGCACAATAACCTTGTGACCTGTAAAATAATGTCGAGTAGATGATAATGTTACCCAGAGTATTTAGCTGCTCCCCTCAAAGGTCCAGGGCCATCTTGTAAGGCGATCTCCATCGTCTTAGGGTAGCTGAGCATGGGTACCCTCATCTTCTTACAGAGGTCGTACTGTCTCCTCACCTGTCACAATGTCAACATCAGTCAGTGCTTAGAGTGAAGACAAGCACCTTCATCTTCTTACAGAGGTCGTACTGTCTCCTCACCTGTCACAATGTCAACATCAGTCAGTGCTTAGAGTGAAGACAAGAACCTTAATCTTCTTACAGAGGTCGTACTGTCTCCTCACCTGTCACAATGTCAACATCAGTCAGTGCTTAGAGTGAAGACAAGAACCTTAATCTTCTTACAGAGGTCGTACTGTCTCCTCACCTGTCACAATGTCAACATCAGTCAATGCTTATAGTGGAGACAAGAACCTTAATCTTATTACAGAGGTCGTACTGTCTCCTCACCTGTCACAATGTCAACATCAGTCAGTGCTTAAAGTGAAGACAAGCACCTTCATCTTCTTACAGAGGTCGTACTGTCTCCTCACCTGTCACAATGTCTACATCAGTCAGTGCTTAGAGTGTAGACAAGCACCTTCATCTTATTACAGAGAGTAGATACACTCACCAGTATATTCAAGCAGTAGATACACTTGCCAGTATATTCAAGCAGTAGATACACTCACCAGTATATTCAAGCAGTAGATACACTTGCTAGTATATTCAAGCAGTAGATACACTCACCAGTATATTCAAGCAGTAGATACACTCGCCAGTATATTCAAGCAGTAGATACACTCACCAGTATATTCAAGAAGTAGTTACACTCACCAGTATATTCAAGCAGTAGATACACTCACCAGTATGTGCAAGCAGTAGTTACACTCACCAGTATATTCAAGCAGTAGATACACTCACCAGTATATTCAAGTAGTAGTTACACTCACCAGTATATACAAGAAGTAGTTACACTCACCAGTATATTCAAGTAGTAGTTACACTCACCAGTATGTGCAAGCAGTAGTTACACTCACCAGTATGTGCAAGCAGTAGATACACAGGCTGCCAATAAGGATAGTGCCGACTGTCCCAACAGCTAGTCCAGCTTTCAGAAAGGCGTTAGGCATGGCTAATATTCCCGTTCCTAGACTTCCTTTCAAGAGATGAATTAACGTTTCTGTATTCCTGGAACAAGTTAATGGTTTTCAATGATAGCCCTTCATTTTCATTATGATCCTTTATCAACATCCAAACCATTAGGCTATGAGTAGTAGGCAGGATGACCTCTTTCACTTTGACCTTGAATTTGTTCTTGTTATGTTAGTGATGGTGACCACGCCCCCCTCCCTCCCCTTACAAATCCACCACATCAACAATAACCTGACTCAAGGGATGCCAAATTTATAGAATACATTTAAAAGCATTTTAAAACTAGGTCATAGATACAGGACTTATCTTTATCTAGATAATATTTACTTATTTATTAAACAATAGTTGGCGTATATACCGAACGGATACTAAGACGCGGTGCTAAAAAACCAATATCTATACAATTATTTTAAAGTTAACGTTTACCTTTATGTTCATTGTTTGGCTATTTAAGATAAATATGAGGAAAATATTAGCTATGTCTCATTAAAAAACATGACCTTGGGCCAGTGGTTTACAGTATTTAGCAGGTTTTAACCCCAAACTTTTATATGAAACCGAGCGTTCATGTCCTAATTTTGAAGTTATTATTTCCTCTGAATCTTACTACCTATCTAGGCTATCTGCATTTAATTACACTGGTGAGGTAGCTAGAATTTATAAGAAATATGCCTTTATTTGCGAAGAGAGAGAATGGGAAACTGTTTGGATAAAATCATACCCCTAAAACCCTCCCAGTTTGTGTTTTAATCCTGACTTCATCACCGACAAACAAACGCGCCTGACGTTAATCCCACACACTTGATTTAATTATTATAAATTGTTTATATAATGGCTACACGAATACTACTAAGATGTCTAAAGAGCTGCCTCGGTGGCTGCATGGTCTAAGGCGTCACTCTCGTGTTAGACTAGACTGCCGATGACAGGGAGACCGGGGTTTGAATTCCGGGTGGTTTTCCCTAAATAGTTTCCAATTATTTATCTACGAAAATGCGTGTACACTTCCTCTAAATTCATCTTTACTCATCCAACTCATTAGCGTAATTAGTACATAGGCGTATAACCTGAACAGATAGTAGTAAGATGCGGTGCTAAAAAAAAGTCTCAAAAAAGAAGTAACTTGCCCAGCAAGTATTTTGTAAGTTATGGTAGCAGCGCCACTCGCCCCAACTCGAGACTGCTACACCAAACTAGTCAACAAGGAACTGTCAGAGTTGAGTAACCAAAAGGAATCTAGACAGTAACTTAACAGTTTGTATCATTTTAACCACTTATTTTTCTATTTGAATCTTGCACCTTCCTATAGTAATTATAATCACTTTAAAAGGTTAGTAATAAATCTATAATCTCAACAAGCATTTTGACCCCACCAGAAACATGCCGCAGCCCTGGAGGTGGGTTGCGACCCACAGGTTGGCGCCACCACCTTAAGCCTATGGATACTGTACTAGTTTAGAATTAACCCTTAACGCTTATTATGATCAATAGGAATAATTCACGCTCACATTTAAGCTTTTTAGATTTGTAGCCAGGGTCTACCAACGCTATCTAGCTTATATCCTCTTATCTATATAATTTCTTAATTAAAGGCGGCCTCTGTTGATTAAGTGCAATATTAAAACATAAACCACCAATCAAAGTTAATAGGGAAACCTTTAGAAGAGAGACCAAGAGACCAAGACGTCTATGGGAAGATATTGTGAGGGTGTATTTGATGGAGGTTGGGTTTCAAGTTAGAGATTGGATGGAAGTGTCTCAGGATAAGGTTGAATGTAGTCTCTAGATTTTGCAGTCTTCGAATCAGGCTGTTGTTAATGTGATGTGTTCCCAAGGCAGGAAACTAGGGGAAGGATGTGGTGTCACGCAAATCATCATTACAATACAGGAAACAAATTCAAGGTCAAAGTGGAACGGGTCACCCTGCGTACTACTACGTCATTAATCATTATATTATTAAGAATTAAATAGCCAATGGTATTATTTATGCTTTTAGTGGGAGTTACTCCATCTAGATATCATATTCTGAAAATTGAAAAATGACACCTGGACACGGGAATCGAACCCGGGACCTTTGGCTTAGTACGCCATTGCTCTAACCACTGAGATATCCAGGATTCGTTCCGTGCCCAGGGTCATTCTTCATTCATATTTTAAGGCAGAGTCTATGATGGACTGACGGAAATCGTCGGCTACAAGTATGTGATTATATTAATA